>CAKNYM010050895.1:0-21142 GCA_932195095.1 Andricus curvator
TATCCGATATACAGACGACGACGACGACGACGACAACGACAACGACAACGACAACGACAGACAGACAGACACCGACGTAAAAACCATTTTTTCTGACTCAGGGGGCCTCAAAACGTCGACATTTGATGGAATCCGCGAAAGTCATTTTTCACATAAAACCAATACTTTCTCATTATGATGAGAATGTAAAAATTAATCCTCTGTTTCTTGTTCCAGAACTGAGTTCACAGTTCGATGGTTTACCTAATGGCGAACCTACTCCGTGTTTTCCTCGTTCCAGAACTTCTTATTCTCCTGACAGGCATCATCTTCCGCGTTCTCCTGAAAGGTCTCTTTCTCCAGTCGAGCCTGTTCCTCGTGCCAGGTCCAGGACTCCTCCTGCCACATCCAGGACTTCTCCTGTCAGCCATTCTTTTTCACGCGTACTTGGATATAGTCTTGAAAAACTTAGATTTATTCGGTTTATTCCAACCATGAATCAGAATCGGCAGTTTGTAGTTCGAATATACACTTTTCCTCCTGATGCACCAATTTATGTGAGAAGAAAAAATAGTACCCTTGAGCCCATTCCAACCGAAGCACAACCTGTATTATCAACGACCAATGGTGACGTCTTTGCACTTATAGTGGAGCGTACCAGAACACTTCGTGGACTTTTCACAAAAAGTAAAAATGGCATTCAAAAACGGGGAAAAATAAACATGAACAGCGGAAAGGTTGAAGAAATGACAAAAGGAGAAATGCAGGAAACTCGATGTGGCAACAATGCACCAATGTCACAGATTTTTAGAATGGTATATTTACAAGATTAACCTAATTAAAAAAAATGTAAAACTAAAATACAATATTATTTTTGATTCGAAGCAGGACCAAAATGTTACAGGTAACTGTTAATTACAATAAAAAGTTAATTTATTTTCGTTTTCAAGGCTTCATTTCTTCGTCAATACCCCAGTCTCTCTTTTTTGGAAACAGATAAAAACAGTCGCTCATTATTCTCTCATGAAAATATGTGGGGTAATTGCAGACCTTATAGTTATGGAAAAATTGGAACTCTAAATTTAAAATCGATAAGAGGACAATTCACTATTGAAATGGAAAACTCTGATGAAATCTCAGTTAGCTACAGTCTCACTGGTGTTCAATTATCTGAAAAAAATAGAGATGAAAATATATTGAAAGTTATACACTACCGACAAAAAGTTTGGGTACAGTTCTTCTGACTATCCATATTATGGATATCAGGAGTACATTTTCGAAATATGGTGCAAAAATTGTTTAAACAATTTTTTTAAAACAATTACGTTACTGTTTTCAAGTTAGAGGGTTATAAACAACTGAATTTGAAAAAAATTGTTTTAGAAAAAAGAAATTTTCCGAGGGAGCTAAACTTTTTTTAAGTTTACTTAACTAACTTATCTTTTTTAACTAGTCGATACGTCTGCAATTTCTTGTACTTAGTAAAAGACTTTACTCTGATTGCAAAAACGGTTTTTACTATGGCATCATAAACAACTAATTGCAAAATAATCTTTGGTCTGTGACTCTTTGGTCTTTCTCTCTGCTATCACACTGAAAATACATACATTAGTTTAATTAGCAAAAGATTTTTCGTATGTGAAAGCAAAAATATAAAATTTTAAGAGCCAATATTGTTCAATGCATGTTTTTTTATGAAAATTGTTATTAACAGAAGAAATATTTTTTCATAGTGGCTTCTTCTAAGAGGACCCTTCCTCCTGACAAACATGTTCTTCGTGCCAGGTCAAGGTCTCCCTCTGCCAGGCATTCATTTAAAGTCGTACTTAAATATACTCTTGAACAACTTAGATTCATTCGGCTTATTCCGTACACGAATCAGAACTGACAATTAAAAATTATCAACGTCTTGGCAATTATATTGGATAATTCTAAAATACTTCGTAGAATGTATACAACAAGAAATAATGGCATTCAAAAACGGGCAAAAATAAACATGAACAGCAACAAGGGTGAAGAAATGACTACTAGGCACCACTACACCAAGTTTTACAGAATTTTAAAATAGTATATTATACATAATTAATTAATTAATAGCGTATTTTACATCATTATTTAATTAATAATATAACCGCCATGTAGGGGGGAGAACAGTCTTTAATTTTAGATTTTTTAAATAGTGCAAGTAATTTCAAAAACCTAAACTTATTTGTTCTTTCAATAAAAATTGAACATTTTCAGCAATATGGGTAGGTAGAGCTAGACAAGAAGTAAATTATGACACTCTTACGTAGAATTATGTTTTACTTTTGTTGTGTTTTTTAGTTCTCTTAATAGAAAAAGCATTGAATCTGATTGGTATCTACTAGGTTTCTTCAAATTAGTTGCCAAATGAAATTTTTTTTCATAATTTCATGTTTTATTGTTTATTAATTCTTTTTATTTCTCTAAATCGTAAGCAGAATTTGGATTTAAAAACAGATGGGTAAATTGCACATCCGTAAAATTATAAAGTTCAAAATTCAAAGTGACAGAAAAATATAAAATATTTATTATAAAACTTTAGACAATTATTGAAGATTGTTTTTAAAAACTTTGTGTTTCAGGAAAGGACGTTAAAATATTTAATGTTGGTGGACAATGTAGGATTTTCCACCAATTTTATAGGACCTGGATGTTTTATTTATCCTTCGAAAATGCTATATAAAAATCGAAAATCCCAATTGTACGTCAAACGATTCAAGATAAGATAAAAAGTCCAAATGAGGAATTGTCGCTTTTCTCAAGACCTAAACATTTTGACTGTAAGATAGCTAAAAAGAATATACATTTCAAAATGTCTGTCACAATGAGAATGTGTACCCCTAAGCCTATCAGAGCTTTGGAAAATTTAATCTTTACTTCGAAAAACTGACATCTAAGAGAGAAATTTTTGCTAAAGTTGTATTCAAGTCTGCATAATTAATTATGCCAAGTAACAAAAATAAATATCCGAGCGCGAAGCGCGAGTTCCAAACATGATCACGATCTAAGATCCTGGAAATCCCCAATTCTTATTTTGCGATCATTTTCAAGTTCAAAAATTAATTCCTTCAAGTTGCAACACATTTTTTCTTTTAATTTAAATATATCAAAGTTTGAATTAAAGCCTGTAAAGTAATTTTCAGTACGGACTTAAAATTCCTAATTAAGAGTTCTGCAAAACATTAGTGACCTATTGATTATAAATATAATATGATCCAATTTTCAACAAACAAACCACGATATCCGGTTATGTTATGTGCAAATCATAACCACATATCATGTATCCGTTGCAAATAAAAAATCTTGAGAAAAATTGACGGGCGCCACGTTAGACGACGACATTTGGTTTCAAGGCAACTTCTTTTTTACAGGAAATATCACAGAAGGTCAAGCTAGACGCATGCAATCTATGAGATAACAGCCATACGATATATGTGCTACGTAATCTAATGAAACAGCAGAATATTAAGCAGTTACATTGTTAATAAAATTTATCAGTTTTTACTCTAATCAGGAAAAATGAGGATTGTTTCTGCTCTCGTCTTATCCTTAGCTGTTATCCTCAATTCTATTGGTGAATATAATAATATAATATATCTATAAGATTAAGTACATTTTTTAAATAAACTAATCAATATTTGTGCGATTTAGTCTACATATTCTATCCCAATTGCTATTTTCTTTCAAACTAAATTTGCGTTTGTCTGAAATGAGTACAAATTTAATCTGAATTTATACCGGAGAATCCAGAATGTGTGTGTTAAAAAAAATAGAATTCGAAAGGCGTCCCTATTGATATGAAATTCGTACTATAACATTTCACAAGATTTCAAATCAGTAACGAGAAAGAGGTTTGCAGCTGTCTCTGTTATACCTCGCATTCCCAGCCCAAAATGCTCTAGAAACCCGGTAAATAAGGACATTTTTCACAAAAATAAGGGAATAAATTATTTTAAATAAAATTTATGTGGATATAACAAATTAATTTGAAACGCTTCAAATTCCCAACATTTCAAGTGAAAGTATTGAATTTTCAACAAAATATTGGAATTTTTAACCAAATAATTAAATTGTTAACTAAATAGTAGAATATTCAATGAAAAAGATGCATTTTCAACCCAAAAGTTGAATTGTTAATCAAAGAATATAAATGTTTACCAAAAAATAGAAAATGTAAATATACAGTTAAGTGAAATAATTTTTAAAGAAAAAAAACAAATTTTCAATCAAAAAATTAAATTTTCAATTAAAAAAATGAGCTTTTACCTAAAATGATGAATCTTCAACCAAAAAAGAAAGAATTCTCAACAAAAAGAATTCTAAAAAAAAATTGAAAACATTTAAATTAAATTGAACTATATTAAAAATTAACCGAAAATATGAAATTTCATCCAAAAGAGATGAATTTGCAAACCCAAAAGACGAAAATTAAAAAAATAGTTGAATTTTCAACCAAGGCAAATTTTCTTAGTTAAAAAGTAAAAATAAATTTTCAACCAGATTTTTCAACTTTCAAGCCAAATGACGAATTTTTTGAAAAACAGTTGAATTTTCTACCAAGAAAGACTTTAAGTCAATGAAAAAAATTTCATCTAAAATGTTGATTTTTCAAAACATACAGACGAATTTTCAACTAAAATAGTTGAGTTTTCAACCTGAAAAGTCGAATGTTTTAGAAAACAGTCAGCTTTTAAACACAAAACATAAATTCCAAGAAAGATTTTAATTTTAAATCCATAACAGTTGAACTAAAGAAAAAGACAAATTTTCCTCAACCCGAAAAGATGAATTTTCAAGAAGAAAGTTCATTTTTAAACAAATATTCGAATTTTTAACCAAATAGTTCAACTTTCAACCAACCAGTTAAATTTTTAACCAAAAATAAAACAATGTTAACAAAATAGTTAAATTTTTAATCAGATAGAACTTTTTAATTGAAATTATGAATCTACATTCGCAAAAATGAATGATTTGATTGATTGTGAATACAACTGTTGTATTCGCAATTAAATTCGAATTTTCAACGAAGAAACATGAATTTTCAACCTAGAGAAATGACGTTTCTACCAAAAAGAGAAATCTTAATTGTAGAACTTTCAAGCAAGAGACGAATTTTCAACCAAAAAGGATGACCTTTTAAAAAAATTGTTGAATTTCCAACAAAATAAATAAATTTTTAACCTGATATGTAGTTAAAACTTCAAAGAAAAAGATGAATTTTTATCGAAGAAGATTAATTTTCTACTAAAAAAAAAGAATTTTTAACAAAAAGCATAAATTTTCAATTCAAAAAGATAAATTTTCAACCAATAATTGAATTTTCAACTAAAAAAGATAAATTTTCAAATAAATAGTTTTTAACAAAATTTTCAAACCAACTAGAAGAAGAATTTTTAACCAAAAAGGGAGACCTTTTAATAAAATTGTTGAATTTACAAATAGTTGAATCCTCAACCAAAACCAAAACTCTTTAACAAAATAGTTTTGAACTTTCAAGCAAGCGACGAATTTTCAATAAATTAGTTCATTTTTTAATCAAACGGTTGAGATTTTAACAGTCAAAGATGAATTTTCAACTATAACGTCAAATTTTCAAATAAAAATTCAAAATTTCCAACAAAACATGAAAAAAATAAATTTACAGTAAAAAAAATAATTTTCAACCAAATAGTTGAATTTCAAACCAGAAACTGTTGCATTTTTAACCAAATAGTTCAATTTTTTAGAAGACAGTTGTATTTACAAACTGATAAAAATTGTCAACAAAAATGTTTATTTTTAACCTAGACAGATAAATTTTCAAGCAAGAGAGATAACTCTTCTATCAAAAAGATGAATTTTTAATCCAAAAAGACACATTTTTTATCGAAGAAGATTAATTTTCTACCAAAAAGACGAATTTTTAACAAAATATATTAATTTTCAATTAAAAAGATAAATGTTTAACTAAATAGTTGAATTTTCAACAAAAGAGATACATTTTCAACCAAAATAACGAATGATCAATGAAGAAGATTAATTTTCTACAAAAGAAAACGAATTTTTAATAAAATACGTAAATTTTCAACTAAAAAAGATAAATTTCAAAATAAATAGTTTTTACCAAAATTTTCAACCCAACAAGATGAATTTTGAAGCAAAAAGGTTGAATACAAATTTTTTGAATTCACAAATAATTGAATCCTCAACCAAATCCAAAATTCTTTAACAAAATGGTTTTGAACTTTCAAGCAAGGGACGATTTTTCAATAAATTAGTTCATTTTTTAACCAAACAGTTGCGATTTTAACGGTCGAAGATGAATTCTCAACTATAAAGTCGAATTTTCAAACATAAATTCAAAATTCCGACAAAAAGTGGAATAAATAAATTTACAGTAAAAAATAAATAATTTTCAACCAAATAGTTGAATTTTTTAGAAGACAGTTGAATTTACAAACTGATAAAAATTTTCAACAAAAATATTTATTTTTAACCCAGACAGATAAATTTTCAAGCAAGAAAGATAACTCTTCTACCAAAAAGATGAATTTTTAATCCAAAAGGACAAATTTTTTATCGAAGAAGATTAATTTTCTACCAAAAAGACGAATTTTTAACAAAATATATTAATTTTCAATCAAAAAGATAAGTTTTTAACTAAATAGTTAAATTTTCAAGAGCGATACATTTTAAAGCAAAATGACGAATGATCAACGAAGAAGATTAATTTTCTACAAAAGAAAACAAATTTTTAATAAAATACGTAAATTTTCAACTCAAAAAAGATAAATATTCAACCAGGTTCAACTTTTAATTTTCTCTTGCGGAATATTTTATCTTCAATATAATTTCGCTGTTGTCAGGATTCTAAAAAATTCCAAAAAAATTCGGTGCCCGGTACTCTTTCTCCTGAAAATGGATTTGGAATTTGACCCGGGGATGATTTTGGCATTCCCTTTTTGCCCTCTTGGACATAATCTTGCGATTCCTGTTAAACAAAAATAGGTCAGGTACTTCTCTCTGTGAAAGACAAAAATATGCCAGAATAGAAAAATATGCCTCAAGACAAAAATATGCCGGGAGAGAAAAATAGGCCAGAAGTAAAAATTAAAATCCGGAAAAATATACTGGAAGAAAATATACAAAAATTTAATCCTGTGTTTCTTTTTACAGAGTTGAATGCACAGTTCGAGTGTTTGCCTAACGGCGACCCTATTCCGTGTTTTCCTCGTTCCAGAACTTCTTATTCTCCTGGCAGGCATTATTCTCCGCGTTCTCCTGAAAGGTCTCCTTCTCCAGTCGAGCCTGTTCTTCGTGCCAGGTCCAGGTCTCCTTATGCCAGGCATTCATCTAAATTCGTACTTGGATACCCTCTTGAACAACTCAAATTTATTCGGCTTATTCCGAACACGAATCAGGACCGACAATTCGAAATTCGAAGATACACTTTTAATCCTCATCAACCAATTCATTTGAGAGGCCATGCGCCCATCCCAACCGAAGTACAAACTGTATTATCAACATCCAATGGTGACGTCTTTGCACTTATAATGGAGAGTACTAAAATACTTCGTGGAATATACATAAAAAATAAAAATGGACGTCAAAAACGGGCAAAAATAAATATGGACAGCGGCATGATTGAAGAAATGACCGAGGAAGAAATTCGGGAATCTCGATGTCACAGCGGTTCACCAATCTCAAAGATTTTTAGAGCAGTATATTTGCAACATTAATTTAATTTTTTTTAATGTAAAACCAAAATAGAACATTGTTGATGATCAGAAATAGGACCAAAATGTTGAAGATAACTGGTAATTACATAAAAAGTTAACATATCGTTCTCAAGGCTTCAATCTTTCATCAACGCCCAGTCTCTCTTTTTTGGAAACAGATAAAAACGTTGCCTTTTATTCTTTTATGAAAATATGTGGGGTAATTGCAGACCTTATAGTTATGAAAATATTGGAACAAGATGTGCTAGAAAAAGTTTCACTTGATTAAATAATCTTATATGGATATTTGAATGATATTTTCACAAGCGTTCCTTAAGGAAAAAGTTGATGATCTATTTCTTCCCTATAAAATGATCATTTTGAAAGAAATGAAATTTATCTTTCCAATTCCTTTAACATTTTTTGTAGAATTTATATTAGTTTTTCAAAGCTTCAAAGGAGAGTCCGAAAATCATAAAATTTTGCTGGTGTCTGTCTGTCTGTCTATATGTCTCTATGTATATATGTGTGGCTACTTGAATGTTGTAGTAGTCACGCTAACTTTTGAAGGATTTGGCAAATCAAATCAGCGCTTACTACACATTTTTGGGGTCCAAAAATGAAGGTTAAGTTCGTTAACCATATTAATTCCACCAAAAATTTAAAATTTGTCACCTAAGAAATTTTAAACAAAACTTTTTTAAGGTTTTCAGAAATTGTTGTCAAATTATTTGGTAGATGACAAAAATTAAACAAGTTATATGATTTTCAATATCTTAGAAATTTCCAAAAGATAGTAAGAACTATTTTTTTTAGCAGATTAGGAAATTTCAGTCTACATTTTTATTAGGTATAAATAATATTTAGAAATTATTTCAATGCATTTTTCGATTAATTGGTTTTAATAATAAGTTTTAGTAGATTGCAACAAGATAGCTTGGTCCAATCTCCAATCATTTCTGGAGAAACGAGAAAAAATCAACATGTGTCTGCATCTTTGTAACCTATGAAATTTTATCGATTAATTCCAATCTGAATAAATTCATGGCATCATATTTTTTTTCTTCGATACTATGTAAATATCTCAGGTCAAGCTAGATGCCTACAGTGTATGAGATAAATAGTATACGAAATACGCACTGTTTAATCTAATCAAGCACTGAAATATTCAGCAGTTGCATTTTTAACCCAACTCTTCATAATCAAATTCATCAGTTTTTTTACTAAATAGAAAATATGAGCATTGTTTACACACTCGTTTTACTCTTGGCGGTTATCCTTCATTTTATTGGTGAATATAATGATATATATATATATAATATATCCATAAGTTTAAGTACATCTTTGTATTCGTTGTCAGATATACGCCCTATTGATATGAAATTCGTACCATATGTGAACGTGCACATATGGTATACTAGGGTGGTTCTTATTTCTACTTAGTGAAATTTTTTCGGAATTTCTTTGGTATCACCTCCCTCCCCCCATTTTTGTTCAAATGCCCAAAAAAATCTCCAAATTTGAGCGAAATTGGTTAATATTTAGGGGTCGCGCAAAGACCATAAAGTTTCCCATTGATGTAACAAGAGAAAAAGTCAGCTTTTTGTAAATCTAATATTTAATCTCGATGATATGTTGAACATAATTCCGTGTTTCAGTATATTGTTCAGAATTCATCAGAGAATAAGAACCAGTCATAAATTTTATAATGACTTTAAGCCAGTCCTATGGGTCCCCAAAGGAAAACATCATAAGTTCCAAATTTAAATTTTACGTAATATTGCAATTTAGAAATGCTTTGTGACATTTTTTATCAATAATCATTAATCGGTCATTTAAGAAGCCTGAGTTATATTCTAATTTTCTAAGTAAGTCGCGAAATGAACGTATTTTCCAGACGTTATGAGTTCTTTAATCAATGATAACAATTCAATAATTTGTTTAAATAATCTTACAATTATTCAAATAACTCCTATTTGTTCAAGTATATAGTTTGCCTAAAAAATAGGAGAAACAGTTTTAATTTGTTCAAATATTTAAGGATATTGTTAGAAAAAAGCAGTACCTCAAAATATACTAATTTTTCGAAAAATCACAATAATAAAATATTTAAACAAGATTTAATTGTTTAAGCATCTACAAATATTATTGGAAAACAAATTAGTACTTCAAAATACTAAAATCTGTCGAAAATTTGGTGAGATAAAATGTTTCTCCTGCTTTTTTTAGATAAACTATATACTTGAACAAACACGAATTATTTAAAAGAATAACTAAATAAATGACATAAGGCGATTTGTATTTATTATTATTTATACTTTATTTATCATTTATTATTTGTATTTGTAAGATTCACGACCAAACAGTTGAATTTTCAACGAAGAAAGACGAATTTTCAATTAAGAAAAATTACTTTTCTACCAAAAAGATGAATCATCAATCCAAAAGGAAGACTGTTGAATAAAGTTGTTGCATTTTCCACCCCAAAAAGTTTCCTTTTTGAGAAAATATCTGAACTATCAGGCAAGAAATACGATTTTTCAATTAAATAAAATAATTAAATTTCCAGCCAAATAACCAAATTGTCAACCATAACGATAAATTTTCAACGCAGAAGATTAATATTCTAACAAAGAAGACACATTTTTAACAAAATAGATGAATTTTCAGCTAAAAAAGATAAATTTCCAACTAAATAATTGATTTTTCAACTTAAAAAGATATATTTTCAACTAAATAGTTAAATTTTCAACCAGAGATGAATTTTCAACTAAAATGATGAATGTTTAACCAAAAAAATTAATTTTTAACGAAGCAGTTCCCTTTTCAACGGAGCAGTAAAATTTTTAACCACAAAAGATTTTTTTGTAACGTATGCACGAAATGTTCGTTTTTCAAGGCATGTGTGACCAATTCTAAAACCGCGGTAAAAAGCAGTTGTAAAAATACTTTTTCTAGCTGCTGCGCTTGCGCATTTCGATTCAGAATTACTTTCCAGGACTTACTTACATCGACAGATCCCCCCCCCCCCCCTAAACGTATCACGTATTTTGTGAATTACCCCTGATTGGACAAACTTGAAATGATAAGTTACCATAAATGACTGATAAATTACCGATAAATCACCAAAAAATTCTGAAAATTTTGGAAATTTTTGGATATACTAAATTTCTGGTAATTTAGCAATTTTCCATAAATTTTCGGAAATTTTTGGAATTCTTTAAAAAAGCTTTGGATACCTTAAATTTCTGGAAATTTTCGTAATTTACAAATTCACCAAAGATTTCCGGCAGTTTTTGGTGATTTTTGGTAACTTTACCATAAATTCCCTAAAATTACCATAAATTTCTGCAAATTTTGTTTTTGTTTCTCAAATCGAAAATTTCTTGCGTTTCTTACAAAAATTATCGTGTGCAACAGGTGCTGGAAGTAGACAGTCGCAATTCTTGTGAAGTTTACAGTACTTGCCATCGACTCATCTTCGGGTTGTTTGCGGCTCGTCTTCGGCTCGCTTACAGCTCGCCTACGACTCGCTTACAACTCCCCTTCGTTTCGCCCCTGGCTTGTACAGCAAACTTCGCACTCATGTGGAACTGCCTACTTTCCGCACTTGTAGCACAATGTACTATTATTTTATATCGAAAACAGTCAAATAAGATTGTATACTTTAGGAAAAATTCAAGGACGAATATTTCCGGAAGGAAAGAGGAATTCTCTGAAATTCTTTAGAATCCTGACGACAATGATATTACGTTGACGATAAAATATTCCTGAAGAGAAAATTAAAATCCTCGATAAACCGGATTTTAATTTTCTCTTCTGGAATATTTTATCATCAAAGTAATTTCATTGTCGTTAATTTTCTAAAGAATTCTAAAGAATTCTAGGTTAATTCCAACAAGTTTAAAAATTAATCTCCGGCAACATATGCCGGAATGGAAAATGAAAGTATTGCGCCTCTTGTGTATCTAACCTTATTTCGTCACCGAGAGTTCGTTATTTTGGTTAATTTGGTGCTTCGGTACTTTTCCTTCTGGAAAAGGGTTTGGGATTTAACCCGGGGAAGGATGCGATAATCCCTTTTTGCCATCCTGCATATAATCCTGCCATATCTGTTGACGAAATGCGATTAGGTATTTCTCTCTGCGAAAGAGGAAAATATGCCAGAAAAGAAAATAATTCCGGAATTGAATATTAAAACCTGACAAAATATGCTGGAAGAGAATACACAAGGCAAATTTAATCCTCTGCTTCTTGTTGCAGATTTGATTTCAGAGTTCGACAGTTCACCTAATGGCGACACTTTTCCGTGTGTTCCACGTTCTGGAACTTCTTGTTCTCCTGACAGGCATGGAGAATGATGTTTAACCAAAGAAATGAATTTTTAACGAAGCAGTTCCACTTTCAACGGAGCAGTTGAATTTTTAACCAAAAAAGATTTGTTTGTAACGCATGCACGAAATGTTCGTTTTTCAAGGCACGTATTGCGTGCGCGAAGTGACCAATTCTAAAACCGCGGGTAAAAGCAGAAATTCTCCGCGTTCTTCTGCCGAGCCTGTTCTTCGTGCCAGGTCCAGGTCTCCTCCTGCCAGGCATTATTTTTTACGCGTACTTGGATATAGTCTTGAAGAACTTAGATTTATTCGGTTTATTCCGACCATGAATCAGAACGGGCAATTTGTAGTTCGAAGATACACTTTTCCTCCTGATGCGCCAATTTATTTGAGAGGAGAAAATAGTACCCTTGAGCCCATTCCAACCGAAGTACAACCTGTATTATCAACGTCCAATGGTGACGTCTTTGCAATTATAGTGGACAGTAATAAAACACTTCGCGAAATGTATTCAATAAGAGATGGCACTCAAAGAAGGTCAAAAATAAACATGTAAGGCGGCAAGGTTGAAGGAATGACCAACAAAGAAATACAGGACTCTCCATCAGGCAGCTCTTCACGAATCACACAGTTTTTTAACAAAGAATATGTAAAAGATTAATTTAATTCTTTGAAAATTGTAAAACTACAACATAATATTGTTTGTGATCTGAAGTAGGATGACAATGTTTTCAAAGCTTTAATCTTTCGTGAATGCCCCAGTCTTTCTCTTTGGAAACAGATTTAAATAAAGTTGATTTTTATCCTCTAACAAAAATATCTGAGGAAATTCCAGACCTGGAAAAGTGTATTAGAAGACATGCTTAGTGCTCTGGAAATGTTAGAAACTGGTTTCTGTTATTTATTTCAAAGTAAATTGAATTTTAAAAGCTTTCACACGATCAGAATCAAATCATCAACAATTTCGGAGGTAACCGTTTCATAAAAATAACTATACATTCATTTATTTTTATAAAATTTACAACATTGAAAATCTCTGAACAATCCGAACTTTAAAAAATATTTAATATTATAAAATTTCAATTTTAGATTCTTTAAATAGTGAAAGCTATTTCAAAAACCTAAACATATTAATTCTTATAATAATAAAGGGAATTTTTCAGCAATATGGGTAGGTAGACAAAAAGAATAGAATGACACTCTTATGTAGAATTGCGGCTTAGTTTTTTTACGATGGAATAAAAGGAAACTATTGTAGGAAATAAAGCGTTGTATCATAAATGCGGTTAGGAGCGAATTTTGAAATGATGAATCTTAGTTTTCATAGGGCGACCATCTGTTTAGTTTTCCCCGGACATGTCCTCTTTTTGAGGCGCGACTTTTGTCTCACAAGATTTTTGACTGTCCCTATTTCTCGAAGTAGGATTTTTGAGTTATTTTAATAGAAAAAGCATTTAATTTAAATGTTATCTAATACGTTTCTTCCAATTAGTTGCCAAATGAAAAATATTTTTATAATTTCATATTTTAATGATTATTATTCTTCTGACATCTTGAAATGGTAAGCTGAATTTTGAGTTAAAAACAGATGTTCACTTCCTTGAAATAATAATGTCATAAAATTCAGACTGACAGAAAATAATAAAATATTTATTATAAGAGATTAGAAAATTAAAGCTTTTTTTAAACCTTATATTTCAGGGAATGACGTTGAAATATTTAATGTTGGTGGACAATGTAGGAGTTCCTGCCATTTTCATAGGACTTGGATGTTTTGTTTTATACTTCAAAAATGTCAGAGCTTTGGAAAAATTAATTTTTACCTATACTTAATTCCGTATAATATTCAAAGTATGAAAAGGCGTAGAAAAACTGAGATCTAAAAGAGGTAATTTTGCTAAAATTGTATTCAAGTTTCTATAATTAATTGAAACTTTGTTTCAAGGCAACTTTTTTCCCCTGCGTAATTTCTAAAACATTTGATCAAACTTGTGAAATAATGTTTTCCTTCAAAACAACTCTAATCGAATGTAAATATCTCAGAAGGACAAACTAGATGCAATCGATCTATGAGATAACGACCATACGATATATGTACTATATGTATAATCTAACGAAACACTAGAATATTCAGCATTTACATTGTTAACCAAATTCTTCATAAGTAAATTCATAATTTTTTCTTGTAATTCGAAAAGATGAGGATTGTATCTACTCTCGCCTTATCCTTGGCTGTTATTCTCAATTCTATTGGTGAATATAATATAATATTATATATCTATAAGTTTAAGTACATTTTTTTTATCACGCACATGAGTATTTGTGCGATTAAATCTACATATTCTATCCCAATTGCTACACTGACAAAAAAAATGTTGGATCCAAAGAAACACATTTCTTCTTTGATTCCATTTATTTGAGCCAAAAAAAAACCGTTTACTTAATTGTACTGAACATTGTTTAAAATCAAGAAACTCATGCATTGATTTAAAGAAATCATTTCTTTGGGCGCCATTTCTTTGAATTGAAGAAATATTTCTTGGTCTCAGAATATGAGATAATTAACTCAAGGAATTGATATCTTTAAAACTAAGAACCAAGTTTCCTTGAATCTCGCTTTCGCATCCAAAGAAATATTTCTTTAGTTCAATGATTTTGTGCCTTTGAAATAAAAAAACATTCTATTTGAATTAGGTAATTCATCGATGCGTGAAACAAATATTTTAGTTTCTTTGAATCAAAGAAATATTGAGATAAATGAAAGCAATATTAATTAAGTGAAAGAGGATTGATACTGTTGTTCTAATAGAACATGTCATTAAAAGAATAAAGTAATTTGTTCACTTAAGTAATAATTTATTTACTTGGAAGATATGTTTCTTTTAATAAACGATAGAAGAACTTTTTCTATATTTGAGTGAATTATTCTTTGAATCAATTAATATTCTATCAAATCTATTACGTGTTTTTTTTAAACAATATGACGCATCTTAGAAAAAAATAAATATTTATTTGCGTTGAAAAAACTTTCTTTGTTGTAAAGAAATGTTTATTTTACCAAAAAATATGCTTATTTGAATCAAAGAATCATATTTGGTTCCAAAAAAACTTTTACTCAGTCCGAGTTACATTTATTTGTATGAAATAATTTTCTTCTTGAACTTACACCATACTTCTTTACATTACAGAACTCACTTATCATTTCAAATACTTATTTATTACAGTCAAAAACAAATTTTTTTCGCTCAACGAATATTTCTCAGTGTCAAGTAAATATTTCTATGCCTTAAGCATTGCGTTCCTTAGATCCAAACTAAACATTTCTTTGATCTGAAGAAATATTTCTTCAGCCACATTCTACTCTAGCATTTCTTTGAATCAAAGAAATTTCCTTTGATTCAAATAAGTTTTTTTCTCAGTGTATTTTCTTTCAAACCATATTTGAGTTTGTCCTAAATGAGTACGAATTTAATCTGAATTTATTTCGGGGGAATCCAGAATGCGTGTCTTTAAAAAAATTGAATTTGAAAGGTGTCCTCATTGATACGAAATTCGTACCATATGTGCACGTATGCACATATGGTACACTCCTAATGGTCTCAAAATTTTTTTAAAGATTTCAAAAATGGTTACGGTACTGGTTGTTATATCTCGAATTCATGTTGCGTATCTATAATATTTAGAATTATGCGTCAATTTAAACAATATATTGACTTCACTCAGGTGTAACTTTGAAGCATTTTCAAGAAAATTTGTGAATTTTTAACTAAAAACATGAATAGGTAAATTTTCAGTTAAAAGAAGTAGTTTTTAATAAGAAAAGAAAAAAAAAGCAAATTTTCAACAATATAATATTTCAACCAAAAAACGATTTTAATTTTAAATAAAAACCAGTTGAATTAAACCGAAAAAGATGATTATTCAACAAAATTCTTGAATCCACAACGAAATCAGACGAAATTTTAATAAAATACTTGAATTATGAACTGAGAAAGATTCTTTAGTTAAGTAAGAAAAACAATTTCCAACCAATTGTTCAACTTTCAAGCCAACTGACGAATTTTCAACCAAGAAAGACTTCCAGTTAATAAAAAAAATTGCATCTGAAATGTTTAATTTTCAAGCCATAAAGACGAATTATCAACCAAAAAAGTTGAGTTTTGAAGCTAACAAGTCAAATTTGTTAGAAAATAGTTAACTTCTAAACGCAAAAAAAATGTTTCAACAGAAAAGTAAATTTTCAACCCTGAAATTTTTTTTTTAAATATTAGTAACAGTTGCATGGAAGAAAGAATACGAATTTTCAACAGTTGACTTTTTAACCTATTAATATGAAATTTCTACCAAGCACGATGAATTTGCATACCAAAAATTCGAATTTTCTCATAAAACATACCATACCACGCTGAAAAACCCAGTTCTCGTCAGATCACTGAAGTTAAGCAGCGTTGGACGCGGTTAGTACTTGGATGGGTGACCATTTAAGAATACTGAGTGCTGTTGGCACATCGTGGGTGTGGTGAGCCCACACTTGTAGTTATTTATAACTACAAGAAACTATCCACCTAGAAACACTACCCGAATCGGGTAGTGTCACGCCTACCCTGAAAGGGAAATGGCTTAATGGTATATATATATATATATATATATATATATATACAGTCAAATTTTCAAGCCAAAAAGCCCAATTTTCTACAAAACAATGGAATTTTAAAAAAAAAGTTCATTTTTAACCGAATACTGGAATTTTTGATCAATTAGTTCAATTGTCAACCAAATATTCAAATAAGAATAAAACAATTTTCAATTAAATAGTTACATTTTTAACCAAAGAATGATATTTTAATTAAAATTTTGATCAAAAAAAATGAATTTTTAACGAAACAGTTGTATTCACAATAGTTGAATTTTTTTCGAAGAAACATGATTTTTTAACCAAAAAAAAACTTTTCTGCCAAATAGAAGAATTTTCATTCCAAAAGAAAGAATATTGAACAAAGCAGTTAAATTTTAGGCTAGAAAAGCTTACTCTTTAACAAAATAGTTTTGAACTTTCATGTAAGGGACGAATTTTCATTAAAATAGTTGATTTTTTGACCGACTAAAAAGTCGAATTTTCGAACAAAAATTCCAAATTTTTAACAAAAAATGAAATAGATAAATATATAATAAAAAAAATACAACCAAATAATTAAATTTTCAACCAACAACAGTTATATTTTTAATCAAAAAGCTGAGTTTTTTAGAAGAACTTACAAACCGAGAAATTGAGTTTTCAATAGAAAAGATCATTTTTAACCCAGAAAAATGAATTTTCAACAAAGAAAGATAACTCTTCTACCGAGAAGATTAATTTTTAATCCAGAAGGACGAATTTTCCACGAAGAATATTAACTTTCTACAAGAAAAGACGAATTTTTAACAAAATACATTAATTTTGAATTGAAAAAGATAAATTTTCAACTAAATAGTTGAATTTTCAACCAAAGGGATTCATTTTCAACTAAAATGATGAATCATGAAAGAAAAAAGATAAATTCTGAACAATAAAGAAATATTTGAATTTTCAAACAAGGAAGATTCGAATTTTGAATGAAAAAGCAGTTGAATTCGAATAAAAAGTACGATTTTCCAAGAAAAGAGTTATATATTCAACGAAGACAGATTTTTCAGACAATAAAGAAAAAAACTACCCGAACATATGTACGAATTTTCAACAAAAAAGTTACATTTCAAGAAATAGTTAAATTTTTTAACGAAAAGATGTATTTTTAACGAAGAAGATTAATTTTATACCAAAAAAAATTAATTTATAACAAAATATATAAATTTACAATTCAAAATAATAAATTGCCAACGAAATAGTTAAATTTCCCCCTGAAAAGGGTAAATTTCCAAATAAATAGTTGCATTTGAACTAAAATTATGAATCTCAACACACTTAAAGAAGAATTTTTAACAAAGGAGTTCATCTTTCAAACAAACAGTCGAACTTTTTACCCAAATTCTCAACCCTAAAAGACAAATCTTGAACCAAAAAGGATGATGTTTTAATAAAATTCTTGAATTTTGCAACAAAATAATTATGTATTTAACTAAAACGGATAATTTTTCAACATACGACTGCCTACTTTTAGACCAATTTAAGGTCAAGTATTGCCTTCCGCAAAAATATGCGAATTCAAACTCCCTCCAGCAACATTGTCGGATTTTAATTTGCACTTCTGGCATATTTTATTTTAAGTATTTATGATGAATTTCAAATAATTTTAGGTTAATTCCAACAAGTTTAAAAACTAATATCCGGCAGCATATGCCGGAATATAAAATAAAAGTGCGCGCCTTTTCAGTACCAAACTTTATTTCGTCACCGATAGTACAGTATTTCGGTTACGTTGGTGCTTTGGTACTTTTTCTTCTGGAAAAGGGTTTTAGAATTCACCAGGGTAGAAATTTGACCATGTTTTTGTCCTTCTGCGTATAATCCTCCGGGATTCCTGTTAACGAAATTAGGTTAGGTGCTTATCTCACCGGAAGACCAAAATATGCCAGATATGAAAAATATGCCGGAAGAGAAAAATATGCTGGAAGCGAAAATTAAAATCCGGCAAAAGCTGGAAAAGAATAAACAAAAGAAAAACGTAATCCTCTGTTTCTTGTTCCAGAATTGAGTTCACAGTTCGATTGCTTACCTAATGGCGAACCCATTCCGTGTTTTCCTCGTCCCAGAACTTCTTATTCTTCTGACAGGCATAATTTTCCGCGTTCTCCTGAAAGGTCTCCTCCTCCTGTCGAGCCTGTTCTTCGTGCCAGGTCCAGGTCTCCTGCTGCCAGGCATTCTTTATTACGCATACTTGGATATAGTCTTGAACAACTTAGATTTATTCGGTTTATTCCAACCATGAATCAGAACCGGCAGTTTGTAGTTCGAATATACACTTTTCCTCCTGATGCACCAATTTATGTGAGAGGAAAAAATAGTACCCTTGAGCCCATTCCAACCGAAGCACAACCTGTATTATCAGCGTCCAATGGTGACGTCTTTGCACTTATAGTGGAGCGAAGTAGAACACTTCGTGGACTTTTCACAAAAAGTAAAACTGGCATTCAAAAACGGGGAAAAATAAACATGAACAGCGGCAAGGTTGAAGAAATGACAAAAAAAGAAAAGCAGGAAACTCGATGTGGCACTGCACCAATGTCACAGATTTTTAGAATGATATTTTTACAACATTAACCTAATTAAAAAAAAATTTTTAAACTAAAATATAATATTATTTTTGATTCGAAGAAGGACCGAAATGTTACAGGTACCCGTTAATTACAATAAAAAGTTCATGTATTTTCGTTTTCAAGGCTTCAATCTTTCGTCAATACCCCAGTCTCTCTTTTTTGGAAACAGAGAAAAAAAGTTGCTTATTATTCTCTCATGAAAATATGTGGGGTAATTGCAGACCTTATAGTTATGAAAAAATTGGAACTCTAAATCTAAAATCTATTAGAGGACATTTCACTATTGGAATGGGAAACAATTCAAAACTTAAATTTCTTGATATTTCCATCATTTGATCAAAGTTAAAAGTTTTTGTAGCAAAATGAAAATTTTGGAATCTTCAGTTCAACTCTTTGCCAAATCTAGACAAGTGATTATGAATATCAGGAGTGTATTTTTGAAATCTGATGTAAAAATTGTTTGAACCATTTTTTTAAACAATTGCGTTAGTTTTGAAAAATTTTTTTTCTAAAATTATGTTCGGAAAGTTCATAGAAAAACAAAACTCTTATGTCTTCTCAAATTGTTAATACAAAGAACTGTTTTCAAGTTAGAGCATTATAAACAACTGAATTTGGACAAAAATTGAACATATTTTCGGCTGCATATCTCCAGCGCTAAAGTGGTTATTGCATCCGACTCTTCAAATCTATTGTTGAATATGATAATATAATATATCTGTAAGTTTAAGTACATTTTTGTAAGCTATACGCAAAAACGACGCTTAAACGTTTAATCGTAAAAGATTACGTAAATTGTGGTATCAGTTTTATCGAATTTGGTAACTAAATTTTTATCGTTAAAACTGACTCTAATTAAATGCAAATATCTGATAATGACATGCTAAACGCCAAAAATGTATGAGATAAGAATTATACCATATATATTTTATACATAATCGAAAGAAGAACTAGAATATTCAGCAATTACATTGTTAATGAAATTCTTCATAATTACATTAATAATTTTTTCCTTTAATTAGAATTAGCTATAGAAGTCGTACCCTATGTACACATACACATATGGTACACTCCTTATAGGTCATCTAAAAATTACGTGAGACGATTCGTATTTATTATTATTTATAATTTATTATTTGTATTTGTAAGACAGTTGTATTCACAATGCATGCCATAAAAGTAGCATAGCGATAAAGCGCAGTGTTCTAACGGCCTAGCTGGATAACTGCGTCACGGTGCGCTAGTGATGCATTCTAGACGATTTCGAGAAAATTTGAGATTTTCTTGAAACATGTTCAGGTGAACTCAAAACTTCATGGAGATCGAGAATCTCGAATAACAAAGGACCCCACACAAAATGTATTGAAAAAAGGTCTCGGTGGATTTTGATAATTTTCTGATATTTTGTAGAGCATGACCCCCCGAACAAAAAATCATAATGACAAAACCCCGCAAAATGGACAGATTTTCATCTGCACCGCGCCAAAAGTACCCTTTCAGACCAGCATTCACGCTACATAGAAGCTATTGGCGTGAAGCTCACTGAAAACACTTAGCACTCTGCAACTGTGACATTTTGTAGGTTATGGCCTCGCAAACAAAAAATCAGACAGACGAAAATCTGTCCCTTTTTCGGGGTTTTGTCAGAAGAATTTTTTGTTCGCGGGGTCATGATCTACAAAATGTCACAGTTATAAAGTAGAGATAAACGTTTATTTTTTAGCCTGCTGGCCTTAAAAAATTGACTTGCTTACACTTCCATTTTTTTACAGAATTTTCTTACAACTAAGCCTTAAAACTAAAATCCTTCCACACGTTATATCTAACTCCGCTCGCTCTTATCGCATTGCCTTCCTCGCTTCGCCTCGCTCGCAT
>CAKNYM010050895.1:21542-52836 GCA_932195095.1 Andricus curvator
GATTCTACCCTCCCTTCTACTGCGAATCTCTCCATCTCCTCCCACCCGAAAAATCTGTCCATTTTTCGGGGTTTTCTCAGAAGGATTTTTTGTTCGCGGGGCCATGACCTACAAAATGTCACAGTTGCAGAGTGCTAAGTGTTTTCAGTGAGCTTCGCGCCAATAGCTTCTATGTAGCGTGAATGCTGGTCTGAAAGGGTACATTTGGCGCGGTGCAGATGAAAATCTGTCCATTTTTCGGGGTTTTGTCATTATGAGTTTTTGTTCGGGGGGTCATGTTCTACAAAATATCAAAAAATTATCAAAATCCACCGAGACCTTTTTTCAATACATTTTGTGCGGGGTCCTTTCGAGATCTCGAGTCGAGAATCTCGAGTCGAGAATCTCGAAACTTTTCATTCGAGATTCTCGATCTCCATGAAGTTTTGAGTTCACCTAAACATGTTTCAAGAAAATCTCGAATTATCTCGAAACCGTCTCGAATGCATCACTACGGTGCGCACCATTGCGTCAGTTCACTCTCAGTGTTCACACGGCCCTGATGTTTACGTTCGGAGAGCCTGGATATGAGTCGAAGGTCGGAACCAAAATCGTACTGAAATCCCAGTTCGACTGTAGTTGAATTTTCAACCAAAAATAGTTGCATTTTCAACCAAATAGTTACACACTTCCCGAGAAAACTATTTTATTGACAATTCGTCTCGAAAATAATCAGATTTTTTAGAATATTTAATTCTAAATATAAATTTAAAAAGTTTAGAAATCAAACAATGAAAATGGCAACAAGAATGATAAGATATTCTATAATTTTATATTTTATATAAAAAGTGAATGCCCTAGTCTTTCTTTTTGGAAACAGATTTAAAAAAGTTGCTTTTTATTCTCTAACAAAAATATCTGGGGAAATTCCAGACCTAGAAAAATGTATTAGAATACATGCTTAGTGCTCTGGAAATGTTAGAAACTGGTTCCTATTGATTATTTTAAAGTAAATTAAATTTTAAAAGCTTTTGCTTCATTAGAATTATATCATCAACAATTTCGGAGGTAACCGTTTCATAAAAATAACTATTCATTTATTGTTGTCAAAATTACAACAATGAAAGTCTCTGGACAGTCTGAACTTTTTAAAATATTTTAAATAAATTTTCCTATTATATGCGTAGGTAGACAAAAAGAATAGAATGCCATTCTTATGTAGAATTGTTGTTTAGTTTTTTTGCATTGAAATAAAAGGAAACTATTGTAGGGGAAAAAATTTTGTATCATAAATGCGGTTAGGAGCGAATTTTGAATTTATAAATCTTAGTTTTCATAGGGCGGCCATCTGTCTGGATTTCCCCAAACATGTCCTCTTTTTGAGGCGCGACTTTTGTCTTCAAGGATTTTTGACTTTGTCCGGATTTTTTGAAGTAGGATTTTGAGTTCTTTTAATAGAAAAAGCAGTTAATTTGAATGTTATCTAATACGTTTCTTCAAATTAGTTGCCAAATGAAAAGTATTTTTATTATTTCATATTTTAATGATTATTCTTCTTATTTCAGGTAAATCGTAAGCTGAATTTTCAGTTGAAAACATATGTGCACTTCCTTGGTACGATAAAGTTATAAAATTCAAAGTAACAGAAAATAATAAAATATTCATTATAAAACTTTAGAAAATTGAAGTTTTTTTAAAACTTTGCATTTCAGGAAATGACGTTAAAATATTTAACGCTGGTGGACAATGTAGGAGTTCCTACCATTTTCATAGAACTTTAATGTTTTGTTTTATCCCTAAAAAATGTTATGGAAGAATCGAAACTTCGCATTTTATACATCAAACGACGCGAGAGACATGAAAAAGTCCATATCAGAAATTGTGGCTTTTCTCAATACCTAAACAATTTTTATTATAAGGAAGCTAAAAAGAATATACATTTAAAAATGAGAATGTGTACGCCTAAGTCTATCAGAGCTTTGGAAAATTTGATCTTTACTTATACTTAATTCCGTAGAATATTCAAAGTATGAAAGAGCGTAGAAAAACTGAGATCTAAAAGCGATAATTTTGCTAAAGTTGTATTTAAGTCTCTATAATTAATTCAACAATTGAAAGAGTATACCAAGTAACAAGATAAAATATCGAGCACAAAGCGCGAGGTCCAAATATGATCAAAATCTAAAACCCTCGAATTCCTCAATTCTTATTGCCTCTTATTGATTATAAATATAATCTGATCTAACTTTCAACAAACAAGCCACGTGAAAAAATTATCTTCGGCTGTGACAGAGATTAAAAATTGACGCGAGCCACGTTAGCCAACGACACTTTTTTCAAGGCAACTTCTTTTTCCCTGCGTAATTTCTAAAACATTTGATAAAAATTGTGAAATAATGTCTTCCTTGAAACCAACTCTAATCGAATGTAAATATCTCAGAAGGACAAACTAGACGCAATCGATATATGAGATAACGACCATACGATATATGTACCATATAATCTAATGAAACACAAGAATATTCAGCATTTACATTGCTAATAAAATCCTTCATAAGTAAAATTTTCGTTTTTTCCTGTAATTAGAAAATATGAGTATTGCATCTACTCTCGCCTTATCCTTGGCTGTTATCCTCAATTCTATTGGTGAATATAATATAATATTATATATCTATAAGTTTAAGTACTACATTTTTTTAATACGCAAATCAGTATTTGTGTGATTCAGTCGACACATTCTATCCCAATTGCTATTTTCTTTCAAACTATATTTGAGTTTGTCCTGAGTGAGTACGAATTTAATCTGAATTTATTCCTGGGTAATCCAGAATGCGTGTATTAAAAAAAATTGAATTTGAAAGGTGTCCTCATTCATACGAAATTCGTACCATATGTGCACGTATGCACATATGGTACACTTTTAATGGTATCAAAAAATGTCAAAAGATTTCAAAAATGGTTACTGTTCTGGTTCACTGTCTCTGTTATATCTCGAATTCATGTTGCATATCTATAATATTTAGAATTATTCGTCAATTTAAACAATATTTCGACTTCACTCAGGTGTAACCTTGAAGCGATGAGGGGTAGTCAAAAAATCAAAAACTATTTTTTCAGCTATATAGATAACAGGCTTTAAATATCTAATATTTTAAGTGAAAAATTGCATTTTCAAGAAAATTTGTGAATTTTTAACTAAAAAGATGAATTTTCAAACAAATAGTGAAATCTTGAACGAAAAAGATAATGAATCAACCCAAAAGTTAAATTTTCAACTGAAAAAATATAAATTTGTAACTGAAAATGGAATCGGTAAATTTTCAGGTAAAAGAAGTAGTTTTTAATAAGAGAAGAAAAAAAAACAAATTTTCAACAATATAATATTTCAACCAAAAAAGATTTTTATTTTAAATAAAAACCAGTTGAATTAAACCGAAAAAGATGATTATTCAACAAAATTGTTGAATCTACAACAAAATCAGATACATTTTCAACCAAACAGTTGCATTTTTAACCAAATATATGAAATTTCACCCAAAAGAGATGAATTTGCAAACCAAAAAGACGAAATTTTAACCAAATAGTTGAATTATCAACCAAGAAAGATTCTTTAGTTAAGTGAGAAAAAAAATGTCAACCCGACTGTTCAACTTTTAAATCAAATGACAAATTTTCTACAAAACAGATGAATTTTCAACCAAGAAAGACTTCCAGTTAATAAAAAAAATTGCATCTAAAATGCTTAATTTTCAAGCCATAAAGATGAATTTTCAATAAAAAAAGTTGAGTTTTCAAGCTAACAAGTCAAATTTGTTAGAAAACAGAAACAGAAACGGGCCTAGAAAACTTCTAAACCCGAAAAGATAAATTTTTAACAAAAAAGTAAAATTTCAACCCTAAAAGAATTTTCTTTAAAATCAATAACAGTTGAGTGGAACAAAAAATACGAAATTTCAACACTTGAATTTGTTACCAAACAATATGAAATTTCTACAAAACAAGATGAATTTGCATACCAAAAAGACTAATTTTTTCATAAAACAGTCAAATTTTCAAGCCAATAAGACGAATTTTCTACAAAACAATGAAATTTTCAAAAATAAAGTTAATTTTTAACCAGAAAAGTTTACTCTCTAACAAAATAGTTTTGAACTTTCAAGCAAGGGACGAATTTTCATTAAAATAGTTGATTTTTCAACTAAATAGTTGAGATTTTGACCGACAAGAATTAACTTTGAACTAAAAAGTCCAATTTTCGAACAAAAAGTCTAAATTTTTGACCAAAAATGAAATAGTTAAATGTATACTAAAAAAAATTTCAACCAAATAGTTGCATTTTTTAGAAGAACTCACAAACCGAGAAATTAAGTTTTCAATAAAAAAGATCATTTTTAACCCAGATAGATGAATTTTCAAACAAGAAAGATAACTCTCCTACTGAGAAGATGAATTTTCAATCCAGAAGGACGAATTTTCAACGAATAATATTAACTTTCTACCAAAAATACGAATTTTTAACAAAATACATTAATCTTCAATTAAGAAAGATAAATTTTCAACTAAATAAGTGAATTTTCAACCAAAGGGATTCATTTTCAACTGAAATAATGAATCATGAAAGAAGAAAAAAATGAATTCTGAACAATAAAGAAATATTTGAATTTTCAACAAAAAAGTTACTTTTCAAGAAATAGGTAAATTTTTCAACAAAAAGATGTATTTTTAACGAAGAAGATTAATTTTATACAAAAAAACGAATTTAGAACCAAATATATGAATTTACAATTCAAAATAATAAAGTTTCAACGAAATAGTTGAGTTTTCCCCTAAAACGGGCGAATTTCCAAATAAATAGTTGCATTCTGAACTAAAATTATGAATCTCAACACACTTAAAAAAGAACTGTTAACAAAGGAGTTCATCTTTCAACCAAATAGTTGAATTTTTTACCCAAAATCTTAACTCAAAAAGACAAACCTTGAACCACAAAAAGGATGATGTTTCAATGAAATTCTTGAATTTGCAAAAAAATAATTATGTATTTAGCTAAAACGAATAATTTTTCAACATACGACTGTCTACTTTTACACAAATTTAAGGTCAAGCATTGCCTTCCGCAAAAATATGCGGATTTAAACTCTCTTTTCCGGCATTTGCTGTCGGAATTTAATTTATAGTTTCGTCATATTTGATCGTCAACTTAATTTCATTTTTCTCAGAATTCTATAGAATTGCAAAGAATTTTAGGTTAATTCCAACAAGATTAAAAATTATTATCTAGCAACATATGCCGGAATAGAAAATAAAAGAGCGCCACTTTTCAGTACCAAACCTGATTTCATCACCGAGAGTACGTTATTTCGGTTACGTTCGTGCTTTGGTACTTTTTCTCCTGGTATAGGGTTTTAAGATTCACCCGGGTAGAAATTTGACCATTTTTTTGTCCTTCTGCGTATAATCCTGCAGGATTCCTGTTAACGAAATTAGGTTAGGTACTTCTCTCACCGGAAGACCAAAATATGCCAGATATGAAAAATATGCCGGAAGAGAAAAATATGCCGGAAGTGAAAATTAAAATCCGGCAAAATATGCTGGAAAAGAATAAACAAAAGAAAAACTTAATCCTCTGTTTCTTGTTCCAGAATTGAGTTCACATTTCGATTGCTTACCTAATGGCGAACCCATTCCGTGTTTTCGTCATGCCAGAACTTCTTATTCTTCTGACAGGCATCATTTCCCGCGTTCTCCTGAAAAGCCTCTTCCTCCTGCCGAGCCTGTTCTTCGTGCCAGATCCAGGACTCCTCCTGCCACGTCCAGGATTTCTCCTGTCAGCCACTCTTTTTCACGCGTACTTGGATATAGTCTTGAACAACTTAGATGCATTCGGTTTATTCCAAACATGAATCAGAACCGGCAATTTGTAGTTCGAAGATACACTTTTCCTCCTGATGCACCAATTTATTTGAGAGGAAAAAATAGTACCCTTGAGCCCATCCCAACCGAAGTACAACCTGTATTATCAACGTCCAATGGTGACGTCTTTGCACTTATAGTGGAGAGTAGTAAAACACTTCGTGGAATATATACAAGAAGAGGTTGCGTTCAAAAACGGGCAAAAATAAACATGAACAGCGGCAAGGTTGAAGAAATGACAAGAAGAGAAATGCAGGAAACTCGATGTGGCAATGCACCAATGTCACAGCTTTTTAGAATGGTATATTTACAACATTAACTTAGTTGAAAAAAAATGTAAAACTATAATATAATATTATTTTTGATCCGAAGTAGGATAAAAATGTTACAAGTAACTGTTGATCACAATAAAAATTTATTGTATCTTCGTTTTCAAGGCTTCAATTTTTCGTCAATACGCCAGTCTCTCTTTTTTGGAAACAGGTAAAAAAGCTGCTTATTATTCTCTCATGAAAATACGTGGGGTAATTGTAGACCTTATAGTTATGGGAAAATTGGAACTCGAAATCTAAAATCGATTAGAGGAAAATTCACTATTGAAATGGAAAACAATTCAAAACTTAAATTTCTGGATATTTCCATCATTTGAGGATATAAAAAATTCATCACTAATTGCTTCAAAGATGAGTTAGCTGCAATCTTTCACTGGTGGACCCGTTAAATTATCTGAAAAAAAATTAAGAGATGAAAATATATTAAAAGTTATACATTACCGACAGAAAGTTTGGGTACAGTTCTTTTGACTGTTTGAAAATTGATACTTCACTTTAAAGATCTGTGCAGAAACTGAATCTGCGACCTTGTCAGTAGAATCATTTTAAGATTAGAAATTTTCACGTTGATTCCACCTACGTTGAAATTATTTTAATAAACGAGTCAAAAAATATGAAGCTTTAAAGTAAAAAGTTTTTCTAGCAAAATGAAAATTTTGAAATCTTTATTTCAACTCTTTGCCAAATCTAGAAAAGTGATTATGAATATCAGGAGTACCTTTTCGAATTCTGGTGCAAAAATTGTTTAAAAAATTTTTCAAATACAATCAGGTTAGTTTTTAAGACATTTTTTTCTAAAATCATGCTCGGAAAGTTCATTGTTTATACAACGAACTGTTTTCCAGTTAGAGCGTTATAAACAACTAAAATTGACACATTTGCGGCTGCATACCTCAGCACTTATTGGATCAAGGAATTTAAAAAATATGTGAATAATTTTTTAGAAAAAATAAATTTTTTAACAGAGCTAAACTTTTGTTAAGTTAACTTAATTAACTTATCTTTTTAACGAGTAGATATGTGTGCAATTTTTTGTACTTAGTAAAAGGCTTCACCCTGATTATAAAAACGTTTTTTACTATGGGCCTATGAAGAATTAATTGCAAAATAATCTTTGGTCTGTTACCCTTTGGTCTTTCTCTCTGTTACCACTCTGAAAATACATTCATTAGTTTAATTTTGCAAAAGATTTTTCGTGTGTGAAAGTAAAAATATAAAATTTTAAGAATCAATATTGTTAAATGCATGTTTTTTAATAAAAATTGTTATTAACAGAAGAAAGATTTTTTCATAGTGGCTTCTTCTAAAAGGACTCTTCCTCCTGCTAAGTCTGTTCTTCGTGCCAGGTCTAGGTCTCCTTCTGCCAGGCATTCATTTAAAGTACTTGAATATTCTCTTGAACTTGATTTATTCGGCTTATTCCGAACACGAATCAGAACTGACAATTCAAAATTATCAACGTCTTGGCAATCATGGTGGATAGTTCTAAAATACATCGTGGAATGTATAAAATAAGAAATAATTGCATTCAAAAACGGGCAAAAATAAACATGGACAGCAACAAGGGTGAAGAAATGACCACAGAAGAAATATAGGAAACGCTACTAGGCACCACTACACGAATTTTTAAAGAATTTTGAAATAGTATATTATACATGATTATTTAATTAATAGTATATTTTACACCATTATTTAACTAATCGTATATTTTCCACAAATTAATTTTTATAAGAATTATAACATTGAAAGTCCCCAAAACAGTATTATACCTTTAGGGGGGAGGGCAGACTTTAATTTTAGATTTTTTAAATAGTGCAAGAAAAAACCTAAACTTATTAGTTCTTTCAATAAAAAATGGAAATTTTCAGCAATATGGGTAGGTAGAGCTAGACAAAAAGGATACAATGACACTCTTATGTATAATTATGCTTGACCTCTTTGTGTTTTTTGCTGTGGTTTTTAGTTCTTTTAATAGAAAAATCATTGAAACTGATATAAACTAGGTTTCTTCAAATTAATTGCCAAATGAAAAATATTTTTATAATTTTATGTTTGATTAATTATTCTTTTTATTTCTCTAAATGGTAAGCTGAATTTGGTGTAAAAAACAGATGAGTAAATTGCACTTCCTGAAAATTATAAAGGTTCAAAATTCAAAGTGACACAAAATAATGAAATATTCATTATAAAACTTTAGAAATTGAAGTTTTTTTTTAAACTTTGTAATTCAGAAGATGATGTTAAAATATTTAATGTTGGTGGACAATGGAGGATTTCCTACCATTTTTATAGGACTTGGATGTTTTATTTATCCTTCGAAAGTGCGGATTTACGCGGATGATTTAATTATTTTTGCAGAATCTATAATAGACGCAATAAGAAAACTAAATACTCTCCAGAAATATTGTAATATAAACAAACTCACGGTTAATAACAACAAAACTAAATACACTATATTCAAGAAAGGTCGAATCAGCGCAAAACTCCTAGGTCTGAAATATGATGGTATCTCTTTGGAGTTTGTGTCTTGCTTTGAATACTTGGGTACAATTTTTTCTAGAACAGGTGCTTTCAACTTAGCTGCACATGCAGCAGTTAGCAGAGCCGACTCAGCCTCGGCGTTCAATATTCTAACTAGAACTAAGTGCTCCTCATGGTCTTCCATTATCAAGATTCATGACTCTATTATAAAGAGTTCCTTATTGTATGTGGCTCACATTATCGGATTAAATTATCTAGATGTCTTCAAAAAAGCTCAAGTCCGTTTTCTCAAAAATCTTCTGCGCCTACCCAGAAATACGCCTGACTTCGTTGTCAGATTGGAACTAGGTCTACCCTGTGTGTTATACCAAATATTAAAAATGGGGCTGAATTGGGCGGCAAAGATTTTCGATATGGAAGACTCGCGTTATCCCAAACTTTGTATGCTAAAATTAGCCGAAACCGCGAATAGTAAAAATGTTAAATATAACTGGCTAGATCAACTTATTAGATGTTTGGAGAGAGCGGGAATCAGTCACAATCTCATGGATCTCAATGGTCCCAATATTATAACTCAAATCGATACTATAGCTGATAGATACCGTGATTTTTTCCATTTACGGGATCTGTTAACGTTGGAAAACAGCAACTTTAGTTATATATACAGTAAAATTTTACATAATGATGCGTTACCCCAGTAATATGTGCTATTCAAAGCTCCTTTCCTTCTTAAGCGCATTTTCGCTCAAATGAGAACTTCCTCCAGGTTCATCATTAGGTTGACCTCTCAAGCTGGAACAACTGTAATCGATCCACAACAGAGTTGCCAGTTATGTAATCTAAGAGAAAATAAAGATCTTTTACACATCCTCGCCAAATGTATAAACTACTCGCCCGTTAGAAATCATTACTTGCGCAATATTAGTATGATAAACGAGAACAATCTTCACTTATTATTGTCAAATATAAACCCTGGAATGCTTCGCTCGATAAACAACTTTATAAGTACATGTTTGAAAATCAGAGCTTTCTCTCTATTCGAATAATACACTGCCCGCACTCGACCAGTGTGACCTCCCGGGCGGAAATATTATATATAGTTTATATATAGTGTGAAGTATTATATATAATATTCATTTAATTTATAGATTTTTTATATAAAACAAATGAATATTATATATAATACTTCACACTATATATAAACTATACATAATATTTCCGCCTGGGCTAACAACCTATTGTACATACGATATTATAACTTTTCTTTCATTTTGATATTTATCTTAATTTTATCGATTTTTGTAATAGTAGCCTTCCCTTGCCACAGAATCTTGTATTCTTAGAGGCAATAAATATACATACATACATACATACAACCAAATAGTTGAGATTTTAACGGTCAAAGATGAATTTTCAACTATAAAGTCGAATTTCCAAACAAAAATTCAAAATTTCCGAAAAAGAATGGAATTGTTAAATTTACAGTAAAAAAAATGTCAATCAAGTGTTTAAATTCTCAATCAAAAACAGTTGCATTTTCAACAAAAAAGTTCATTTTTAACCCATACAGATGAATTTTCAAGGAAGAAAGATAACTCTTCTACCAGAAAGATGAATTTTTAATCCAAAAGAACAAATTTTCAACGAAGAAGATTAATTTTCTACCAAAAAGACAAATTTTTAACGGAATATGTTAATTTTCAGTTGAAAAGATAAATTTTCAACTAAATAGTTGAATTTTCAACAAAAGAGATCAATTTTCAACCAAAATGACAAATGATCAACGAAGAAAATTAATTTTCTACAAAAGAAAACGAATTTTTAACGAAATACATGAAGTTTCAACTAAAAAAGATAAATATTCAACCAGGTAATTGAAGTTTCAACTAAAAAAGATAAATGTCCAAATAAATAGTTATATCTTGAACTAAAATTATGAATGTTTAACAAAAAAGTTCAACTTTTAATTTTCTCTTCCGGAATATTTTATCCTCAATATAATTTCGTTGTTGTCAGGATTCTAAAAAATTCCAAAGATTCGGTGCCCGGTACTTTTCCTCCTGAAAAAGGATTTGGAATTTGACCCGGGGATGATTTTGGCATTCCCTTTTTGCCCTATTGCACATAATCTTGCGATTCCTATTAAAAAAAGGAGGTGAGGTACCTCTCTCTGCGAAAGACAAAAATATGCCAGAAGTAAAAATTAAAATCCGGAAAAATATACTGGAATATTCCTGGCCTTCCTCGTTCCAGAACTTCTTATTCTCCTGGCAGGCATCATTCTCCGCGTTCTCTTGAAAGATCTCGTCCTGTCGAGCCAGTTCTTCGTGTCAGGTCCAGGTCTCCTTATGCCAGGCATTCATCTAAATTCGTACTTGGATACCCTATTGAACAAATCAAATTTATTCGGCTTATTCCGAGCACGAATCAGGACCGACAATTCGAAATTCGAAGATACACTTTTCCTCATGATCAACCAATTCATTTGAGAGGCCATGCGCTAGGGTTACCATCCGTCCTGGTTTTTCGGGACATGTCCTCTTTTTTCGAGGTCTGTCCTGGTGTCCTGGTTTTTTCTTAAAAATAGGCAAAATGTCCTGGTTTTTTACGAAACCAAGATTTTTGAGAGCAAATATTTTATATTTATATTTTTCTACAATCGCAATTGCATGTTTCAGCATAATACGCGCTCTCCACGGCATTAAAGAGCGTGATAGTGCATGTTACAATTACAATAATAGTACAGTATTTATACATTTATACATTTGTACATTTTTGTCTTGATGACCTTTTTTTTTTTTTTAGGGAATGCTTGAAAATTTTTGAGCGTCCTGGTTTTTCACCCGACCCAGGTGGTAACCCTACCATGCGCCCATCCCAACCGAAGTACAACCTATATTATCAACATCCAATGTTGACGTATTTGCACTTATAATGGAGCGTACTAAAATACTTCGTGGAATATACACAACAAATAAAAATGGACGTCAAAGACGGGCAAAAATAAATATGGACAGCAGCATGATTGAAGAAATGACCGAGGAAGAAATGCAGGAAGCTCGATGTAGCAGCGCTTCACCAATCTCAAAGATTTTTAAAACAGTATATTTGCAACAATAATTTAATTTTTTTTAATGTAAAACCAAAATATAACATTGTTCATGATCAGAAATAGGACCAAAATGTTGAAGATAACTGGTAATTACAATAAAAAGTTAACATATCGTTCTCAAGGCTTCAATCTTTCATCAACGCCCAGTCTCTCTTTTTTGGAAACAGATAAAAACTTTTCCTTTTATTATTTTATGAAAATATGTGGGGTAATTGCAGACCTTATAGTTATGGAAATATTGGAACAAGATGTGCTAGAAAAAGTTCCACTTGATTAAATAATCTTATATGGATATTTGAATGATATCTTTACAAGCGTTCCTTAAGGAAAAAGTTGATGATCTATTTCTTCCCTATAAAATCATCATCATCATTCATTATTGATTAATTCCAATCTGAAAAAATTCATAGCATAATATTTTTTTCCTTGAAAATATGTAAATATCTCAGGTCAAGCTAGACGCCTACAGTGTATGAGATAAAGACTATACGAAATAGGTATGGTCTAATCTAATCAAGAACTAGAATATTTAGCAGCTAAATTTTTAATAAAATTCTTCATAATTATATTAATTAGTTTTTTCTCTAAATAGAAAATATGAGGATTGTTTACACTCTCGTCTTATTCCTGGCGGTTATCCTCAATTCTATTGTTGAATATGATACTATAATATATCTATAAGTTTAAGTACATTTTTGAAAGCTATACATAGACGACGCATATATACGCTTAAACGTAAAAGATTATATCAACTATGATATCATTTTAATCGAATTTAGCAACAGCATTTTTTCCTTGAAAATGAGACTAATTGAATTTAAATATCTGAGGAGGACAAACTTGACGCTTGTTATCTATAAGATAACGACTATAGCGTATAATGTAATATATAATCTAATCAAGCACTAAAATATTCAGCAGTTACTTTTGTAACGCAATTCTTCATAATTAAATTAATCAGTTTTTCACTAAATAGAAAATATGATGATTGTTTACACACTCGTGATACTCTTGGCGGTTATCCTTAATTTTATTGGTAAATATGATATAATATATCTATAAGTTTAGGTACATTTTTGTATTTGTTGTCAGCTATACGCCCTATTGATACGAAATTCGTACCATATGTGAACGTGCACATATGGTCTACTAGGGTGGTTCTTATTTGTACTTAGTGAAATTTTTTTGGAATTTCTTTGGTATCACCTCCCCCCCCCCTCCCAGTTTTGTTTAAATACCCAAAAAAATCTTCAAATTTGAGCGAAATCGGTTAATATTTAGGGGTCGCGCAAAGACCATGAAGTTTCCCATTGATTTAACACGGGAAAAAGTCAGCTTTTGTAAATCTAATATTTAAACTCGATGATATGTTACAAATAATTCCGTGTTTCAGTATATTATTCAGAATTCATCAGAGAATGAGAATCAGTCATAAATTTTATGAGTGAATGACTTTAAGCCAGTCCTATGGATCCCCAAAAGAAAACATCATAAGTTCCAAATTTAAATTTTACGTAATATTGCAATTTAGTAACGTTTTGTGAAATTTTTTTTTATAAATAATCATTAATCGGTCATTTAAGAATACTAAGTCATATTCTAACTAAATTTATATTGTTTAAATAAGTTCAATTTGTTTAAAAAATTTTAATTTGTGTAAACAATTTGTTTTTCAGGTAAGTCGCGAAATGACATTATTTTCTAGACGTTATGAGTTCTTTCAACAATGATAACGATAAAATGATTTATTTAAATAATTTTACAATCACTTGAATACTTCTTGTTTGTTCAGGTATATAGTTTACCTAAAAAAAAGGAGGAGAAACATTTTATCACACGAAATTTTCGACATATTTTAATATTTTCAAGTACTAATTTGTTGTTTAATAATACTCGTAAAAGTTTAAACAAATTTAAATGTTTAAACAATTTACTTTTTTTAAATATTTTATTTTTGCGATTTTTCGAAAAATTGGAATATTTTGAGTTACTATATTGATTTAAAAGAATACTCTTAAACGTTTAAACAAATTAAAATTGTTTAAAAAATGTTAATTTATTGAAACATTTGTATTTTTCTAGGTAAGTCGCGAAATGAACGTATTTTATGGTCGTTATGAGTTCTTTAATCAATGATAACAGTACAATAATTTGTTTAAATAATTTTACAATTACTTGAATAATTCCTGTTTGTTCAGGTATATAGTTTACCTAGAAAGAGGAGGAGAAACATTTTTAATTTGTTCAAACATTTAAGGGTATTGTTATAAAACAATGAAGTACCTCAAAATATTTTAATTTTGCGAAAAATCGCAATAACAAAATATTTAAACAAAATTACATTTTTTTAAACATCTACAAATATTATTGGAAAACAAATTAGTACTTCAAAATATTGAAATCTGTCGAAAATTTGGTGAGGTAAAAATGTTTCTCCTGCTTTTTTCAGATAAACTATATATACTTAAACAAACACGAATTATTTAAATGAATAAATAAATGACGTAAAACGATTTGTGTTAATGATTATTTATAATTTATTCATTACTTTCCCTACCAAACAGTTTAATTTTCAACAAAGAAAAATGAATTTTCAATCAAGAAAAATTACTTTTCTACCAAAAAGATGAATTATCAATCCAAATGGAAGAATGGTGAACAAAGCTGTTGAATTTTCCACCCAAAAAGTGTGCTTTTTAACAAAATATTTAAACTATCAAGCAACTAAAAAGGATAAATTTCCAACTAAATAACTAAATTTTCAACTAAAAAGGATATATTTTCAACTGAATAGTTAAATTTTCAATCAGAGATGAATTTTTAACTAAAATAATGAATCTTCAACCAAAAAAAATGAATTTTCAACAAAGCAGTTCCACATAAGATTGTATACTTTAAGAAAATTTAAGGCCGAATATTTTAATTTTCTCTTCTGGAATATGTTACCATCAACGCAATTTCATTTTCGTTAGGATTCTAAAGAACTCTAAAGAAATTTAGGTTAACTCCAACAAGTTTACCAATTAAATTTGATCAAAATTTGCCGGAATCAAACCCCCCTCCCCCTAACAAAACTTGAAAAAGGAGACTAGTCTAACCGACCTAACGCTTGAATTTTTTGGTATTTCGAAGAATTTTTAATGAATGGCAAAGGATTCTAGGTTAATTCCAACAAGTTTAAAAATTCATCTCCGGCAACGTATGCCGGAATAGAAAATAAAAGTATGCGCCTCTTGAGTACCTAACCTCATTTCGTCACCGAGAGTACGTTGTTTCGGTTACTTTGATGCTTTGGTACTTTTCCTCCTGGAAAAGGGTTTGGGATTTGACCCGGGGCAGGATGCGATAATCCCTTTTTGCCATCCTTCATATAATCCTGCCATATCTGTTGACGAAATGAGATTAGGTATTTCTCTCTGCGGAAGAGGATAATATACCAGAAAATAAAAGAACGCCGGAATTGAAAATTAAAATCCGACAAAATATGCTGGAAGAGAATACACAAGGAAAATTTAATCCTCTGTTTCTTGTTGCAGATTTGAGTTCAGCAATCGACAGTTCACCTAATGGCGACACTTTTCCGTGTGCTCCTCGTTCCGGAATTTCTCATTCTCCTGATAGGCATCATTCTCTGGCTTCTCCTGAAAGGACTCTTCTTCCTGCCGAGCCTGTTCCTCGTGCCAGGTCGAGGTCTCCTGCTGCCAGGCATTCTTTGTTTCGCGTACTCGGACATAATCTTGAAGACCTTAGATTTCTTCGGCTTATTCCCATCACGAATCCGAACCGGAAATTCGAAGTTCGAATCTTCTCTTTTCCTGCCGAAACAGAAATTAAATTGAGAGGAAGAAATCATACGCTTGAGCCCGTGCCAACCAAAGCACAACCTGTATTGTCAACGTCCAATGGTGACGTCTTTGCAATTATAGTGGACGGTAATAAAACACTTCGTGGAATGTATTCAGTAAGAGATGGCGCTCAAAGAAGGTCAAAAATAAATATGTACGGCGGCAAGGTTGAAGGAATGACCACAAGTGAAATCCGGGACTCCCCATCAGGCACATCTTCACGAATCACACAGTTTTTTATCAAAGATTATGTACAAGATTAATTTAATTTTTGAAAAATTGTCAAACTAAAACATAATATTGTTTGTGATCCGAAGTAGGATATAAAATTTAACAAGTAACTGGTAATTGCAATAAAAAGTTAATGCATTATCGTTCTCAAGCTTTCAATTTTTCGTAAATGCCCCAGTCTTTTTTTTTGGAAACAGATTTGAAAAAGTTGCTTTTTATTCTCTAACAAAAATATCTGGGGAAATTTCAGACCTAGACCAATTTTCTTAAAAATTTGGAAAAATTGTAAAATCAAGAGTAAATCCTACTTTTCAAATCTAAATCAAGAGCACGGTTAAATATTATGTAATTGCTGGGTATCCATACAAAATATTTATACTCAAAAGTTTTAGATCCGTCGGAAAATTTGTGTTCTTCGAGGAGTAAGTATCCTGAGAAATGATTTACTTTTTTTTCGAAATTTCTTTGTCCAACAGGTGCCGAGATATGCAGCCTCAAATATGTCAATTTCAGTGCAAATCAATTGTTTCTAAAGTTCTAACTTGAAAAGGGTTCGTTGTATAAAAAATTTGAAGACATAAAAGTTTTGTTTTTCCAATAATATTTCGAACATGGATTTAGAAAAAATTAGTCTTAAAATCTAACGTAAGTGTTTTTAAAAATTGTTTAAACAATTGCTGCACCAGATTTCGACAAAGCACTCTTGACATTCATAATCACGGACTTTTTCGGACTTTTTAAACCAAATTTACTGAGGGGCACTATTAGTGCATATATAAAGAAGAGTTGCTGGCTACTGTACTAATAATGGAATATAAAGGAATCTGGCGTTTGATGAATATTCAGTTTTTACATAACATTTAATCGTGCTCTTTATTGATATATAAAGAGTAAAATTAACGCTTGATTTTATGATATTTCCAAATTTTTAGGAACGCGGTTAGTACTTGGATGGGTGACCATTCGAGAATACTGCGTGCTGTTGGCACATCGTGGGTGTGGTGAGCCCACACTTGTAGTAGTTATTTAATACAATAAACTATCCACCTAGAAACACTACCCGAATCGGGTAGTGTCACGCCTACCCTGAAAGGGAAATGGCTTAATGGTATACGTTTCTAGATTTAGCAAAGAGTTGAACTCAAGATTTAAAAATGTACATTTTGCTCCAAAAGGTCGAACTCCCTAGGCATCAAAACTTCGCTCTAATGTAGAAAAAAAATTTTTTGCATCATTAGTACAGTCATGAAATTTAATAATAAAATTGATGATTCTTTAAATTTCAGAATAAAATTTTGCAATGGAAAAGATTAAATAAATATAAAATGAAACCAATTATTATTCTTTTCTTATATGTGTTATCGTGAATGTCAAACAATATTCATTCTCCTTTCAAAATCTTCTACGAATAACTTCTTTCCCAACCCCCACACCTGCCTCATCACCACATTTGGGCTCCTCACTCTCTCTTTTATGTGACTATCCACTCCCCCATTCCTCCGAAAGAAAAAGCCCAGCCACACAAACTCTTTCACCTCCTGCACCGCCTTTCCCTTCCACTTACTCTCCCCTCCCTTATTCCTTCCACCTCCTTTTCTGAACACCATAACCTTGGACTTTTCCGCATTCAGCTCTAACCTTTTCTTATCCAGGTATCTGCTCAACCTCTTCATCATCTCCTTTAAGGCCTCCTCGCTTCTTACCAGCAACACTATATCATCTGCAAACGCTAGTGACCAAATTCTAACCCCTCCTACCCTAACTCCTCCTACCACTTCGGCCTCCAGCTTACTTTCCATATCCGCGATTAAAATCGCAAAAAGCGTTGTGCTAAGCGGACACCCTTGCCTTAACCCTCTATCCATCCAGAATCCCTCTCCTTTATCGCCTCCCACAACCTCTTTCTATCCACCGAAGGAAACGGACCTTTGAGATCCACAAAAAACGCATACACTCTCGACCCCTTCTTCGCTAATTCTCTATCCACCACATGCTACAGAACGTAGATATTGTCGATAGTACTCCTACCCGCCCTAAAGCCCGCCTGCGTCTCCGGCAATATTCCTTTCCCCTCGACATCCTTCCGCAGCCTCTCCGCCACCACCATCCCGTATACTTTACACGCCGTATTCATTATCGTAATCCCTCTATAATTTTCCTGCCTATCCCTATCTCCTTTCCTATACAGTGGCACTATTAACCCTTCTCTCTACCCTCCTTGGAATCCCTCCCCGCTCAATACTTTCTTCACTACATTCTTCAGCCTCTCCCTAACCTCTTGTGTACTAAACGACCACGGCTCTTTCTCTACCCCGTCCAGCCCTGCTGCTTTTGACCTTCTTAACTTCCTTATCTGTTTCTCTATCTCCTCGTCATTCAACTCCTCCATCTCTGCCTCTATCGTTCTTCTACTCCCACCATCCCTCTTCCTTGCATCTGAGCCCTGAAATGATACTTTAAAAAACTCCCTCCACTCCTCACTCCCTATCTTCTCGCTTATCCCCACTCTACGCTTCCTAAACCTATTTATTATCTTCCAGACGTCCCCCTCTGTCTTAACATTCCCCAACTCCTTTTACAGATCTTTCTCCTTTTCCTGTTCCTTCTTCTTACACATAAATCTAAACCCCTTCCTCATTTCTACGTACTCCTCCCTTTTCGCAGTACTCTCCTTCGACTTCTTGTACGTCCTCTTCACCTTCCTTTTCATCTTTTTACATTCCCTATCCCACCACGGCTTCACCATTCCTTTCTTCTTCTGTTTGAATACCTTCTTTTGCACGCACCCTTTCACTTTTAAATCCTCCCATATCTTTTCCACCGACTCCCCTTTAAAGCGTACCTTCCCTAACTGCTCCTTATACTTCTCTATCGCCTCCCTCGTCCAGATCACCCCCTCCCTCGTCGACACTTCTTCCCCATCTTGCCTTCTACCGCTCTCACCCCTTATCCACAAGCCTAATGGCTGATGGTCTGATTCGAAGCTCTCCCCTTCCCTGTAAAAGCCCTCTTCCCTCCCCATCCTCGTATTAAAGCCCCCACCCAGTACCACCATACCCTCCTCTCTTTCGCCTAGCAAGTCTTCCACCCTTTCTTTCATTCTTTTCATCCCATCCTTATTGTACACTGTCACCAACTTACACGTTACCCCTCCTATCTTTACTGCCCTCATTTACACTCCCTCCCCATCTCTCTCTCCATGAACTTGTTCCTCTAATCTATCTCTAACCCCTGTTATAATTCCCCCACAAGCCCTTCCTTTCTTCTTCACTCTGACCGCCTCCTGGAGTCTCCACCTATACCCCCTTGGCAGCTTTGGCTCTATTTTATCCCATTCCTTTCTTTCCACCCACGTCTCTACCAGTCCTACCACATCAAATTCCTGGATATACCTCAAGAACTCCTCATCCTTCTTCTTTACCCCTGCTACTTTCTAGTAGAGCCCCTTCACCACTCCTTCACCCTGCCTTACCCCTACCCCCTACTTCCCATGAAACAAATTTACTCCGATCTCCCTTCACTCCTCTCCATCCTTGCCCTGCCGTTCGACATTCACTGTACGTCCCTTTCCTTTCTTGTCAAATCGTGATCCATGAAAACTCCCTCATTCATTATCCTACTTTTATTTCGCATTACCCACAACTTTTCTTTCCAGCTCTTCAACTCCACAACCGCCATTTCCTTCTCCTTTCTTCCCGCCAGCCTAACTTTTCCCAACATGCCTTTAACACACCCTATGCCCTGTAGCAGCGCTTCCACGCCCTCCTTTTCTTCCCCGCTCTTTAGCTTCAACCCTCTTTTCACAATATTATTTCTCCTGTCTGCCTTCTCTTTTCTCTCTATTCTCAAGTCCATTGCCCTTATCCTTTCCTTATCCGCCCTCTACTCCTTTTCATTCCTACGCTCTCCCACTTTCTCTTCTATCATATTCTCCACCCTCTCCCAAATACCTTTCTTCTCGCCCTCCTCTGTCATCTACTTCCATTTCCTACTTGCACTCCACCTTCTCGAGTGTTTTTTCCGTCCTTTCCTTCCATACTCTAATCTCCTATTCCATCTGCTTCACTTTAACTTCTTTTTCCTTCCTTACCGCCACCACCTCCCTCTCTAATCCTTTGACTTTCTCCCTCAGCTCAAAATAATTGAACTTCAGAAAAAATTAACTATGAAACAGCAGCTGCATTTGCAATCAACTAGTTGAATTTTCAAACGAAAGGGACAAATTTTCTACAAAATAGTTGAATTTTTAACCACATAGTTGAATTTTCAATCTACAAAGATGAATTTTCAACCAAATGGTCAAATTCTTAACCAACAAAGATTAAACTTAAATGACAAACAGTTGCATTTTTAACAAATAGTTGAATCTTCAAGCCAAGATACGAATTTTTTAGAAGATGGTTGAATTTTTTAATCAAAGAAGATTAATTCTTTAAAAAAATGTAATAGTTGATATATCAACAAAAAAAAAAGATATTAATTTTAAATCAAAGATGTCGAATTTAAACCAAAAAGATGAATTTTCAACGAGAAATGTAATAGTTGATATTTCAACCAGAAAGATTTTCATTTTAAATAATAAAAAAACATTTGAATTTAACCAAAAACGATTGAATTTCTACCAAAAGAGATTGATTTTCAACAAAGAAAGATTTTTCATTCAAGAAAAAAATAAAATATCAAACAAATTTTCTGTTTTTCTTTTATATTAGAATATTAATATTAGTGCTTGTAGTTCATTCTGACGCAATCTATTCGCAGATTATTGTATTTTTACAATACGAAAAAAATCAACCAAAAAATCACACATTTCTAAAAATTGCTAGTTCCAAAACATCTTTTGAGCAATATTTAAACAAAGAATTGATCTCTTTCAATATATTGAAGTAAAATATGTATGCCATAATTAAAAGAAATCCTAAATGCTTACCATCAATAGAAAGATAATGGAAATCCCTATTTTGTATTGAGAAAAAGAATTATTATTAAAATTAACAGATAATGGAAAAAATCCAAAGTAAAGAATGTTTGGTTCCTATCATATTCAAACAATTATAATTCGAGGAAAAATTATATTTTGAAATCCCGAAATCCTTAAATTGAAAATGTAAATAAAAAAAGAGCAGCAGAAAATATTAAACATTTTTAAAAAATTTTTTATAACATAGTTTAACCCTCTAAATTTACATATTTTAACAAAACAATGAACCCATATTTTTTAATGTAACTTTTTTTTTAATTTCCGTAAGACTTTAAAGTTGTGTGATATGCAAAACTGAAAATTGAAAAAGAAAACAAACAATATTTTGGTATAAAAATTATTTTTTCTTGTGAATATATATGATGGGATCAAAGGTTTTAAACATTAAAAACTGAGAGATTAGAAGTACCAAGGTTACTTCAATACTGTCTATAATAAGGGTTGAATCTAAAAAAGAAAGCAATAAAAATATCAGCCGAAAAATAAAAACAAACTTCTCAATTTATTCTGTAGCTGAAACTTATAGTTTCCAAAATAACAATTGTGAAAAATGGTTTTTTAAAGTTTTTTTTTTAGTACGAGAAGATTCTTTGATCTTTTTATAACAAGATTTGAGTAACTTTTTATTTAACGGCAAGTTTTACATTTTTTATTATTTTCAGAAGTACCATTTTTATTAAAAATTTTCAGATCGATCAAAGAAGGTCTTATGTCTGTGCTAAAACTATTTCGAAATAATATCCAGTAATTTTAAATAATTTATAAAAAATTTGTATTGTGTTACGAACAAAGTAAGTAACAAAAATTATTTTTCGGGATTGAAAACATTTAGCTCATTAAAGTCCAGAGTTTTGGTATAAAATGTGAGAGAAAATAAGGATTTATTACGATTAGTTGTTTGAATAATTAATAATTCTTGTAAATTTGCAAAGTATCGTAGCAAAGAGTTATTGGAAAGACATTCTTTGTTGATTCTGTAAACAAATTGAGCCTATTCGCTGAAAATGGTCAAACTCTGAATTTGCTTATGCAAAAATTTTCAAAGCGTCATAGTTTAAACAATTACCAAATTGAATATATTTTCAATTAATAGTAATAAAACTTTTATTTCTCTCACATTTAATACAAAAACTCTGAATTTCAATGATCTAAACATTTCCAATCCCGAAAAGAACCTTTGTTCATCAATTTGTTTATAACGTAATAAACAATTTTTGTAATTGTTCTCACTTGCTGAAAATTATTTCTAGATAGTTTCAGCACAGATTTATAATCTTCTTTGATAAATCTTTTAAAAAAATGCTACTTCTGAGAATTTAAAAAAATGTAAACTATGTTGTTAAATAAAAAATTAACAAAAATTCTAACACGCAAGTCTTTCACGAAGGTGATCGCTTCTCATGAAGCTTCAGAAAAATATTAATTTTGGAATCATTTCTAATATAATCGACAACTTGGTACATATTTATCTCCTTTTCTGATTAAAATGTTTATGTATTATGATTTAAAAACTTGTATTATTCAGATTGAGTCACTCTTCCGTATCTACGAGTTTAAGTACATTTTTGTATGATATACGCAAAAACGACGCTTAAACGCTTAAAGCAAACGATTATAAAAATTGTGATATCAGTTTTATCGCATTTAGTAACCACATTTTTATCGTTAAAACTGACTCTAATTAAATGTAAATATCTGATAATGCCAAGCTAGACGTCTACAATGTATGAGATAAGGACTATACGATATATGTTTTATATAATCGAATTAAGCACTAGAATATTCAGCAGTTTCATTTTTAATCAAATTTTTTTATAATTACGTTAATCAGTTTTTCCTTAAATTAAAAAAGATGATTGCTCATACTCTCTCCTTATCCTTGGCGGTAATCCTCAATTCTATTGGTGAATATGATAATATTCTATATCTATAAGTTTAAGTATATTTTTGTAAGCTATACGCCCTATTGATACGGAATTTGACAACACAACTTTTGTATGACCCCCCCCCCTCCCCTCATACAAAATTAAAAAAAAACTTTTCCGGGCCAGCACCGCCATTTTGTTTTTTCGAGAAAAAAAAGGTGTGCTGAATTGTGCTAGGTTTGTGCTCAATTGTGCCGTAAAAGATTTTTCAAAAAAGTCAAAATTTGATCCAAATTCACAAAAAGCATTTTTTGAGATTACGTGCAAAGCAATTATTGTCCTATACACTTCTTACTTAGGTTTTTGAATCCAAATTTTTTCGTGTTGTGCTAGGCGTGCAAAACAATTATTCTTCTATACATTTTTAACTCAGGTCCATATTTTTTCATGAAAATCTAGTTTTTTTTCTTAAAATGATTTTCGAAATCCAAAATTTTTCAAAATGCGAATTTCAAAAATCATTTTGAGAAAAATAAACTAGATTTTTATGAAAAAATTTTGACCTGAGTTAAAAGTGTATAGGACAATAATTGTTTTGCTCGCCTAGCACAACCCAACACAATTTTTAGATTTTTGAAATTCGCATTTTGAAAAATTTTGGATTTCGAAAATCATTTTGAGAAAAATAAACTAGATTTTCATGAAAAAATATGGACCTGAGTTAAAAGTGTAAAGAAGAAGAATTCTTTTTCACACCTAGCACAACCCAGCACAACTTTCAGATTTTCGAAATTCACAGTTTGAAAAAATTTGGATTCAAAAACCTAAGTAAGAAGTGTATAAGACAATAATTGCTTTGGACGTAAAGTCTCAAAAAAAGTTTTTTGTGAATTTTGGTTCAAATTTGGACTTTTTTTAAAATCTTTTACGGCAGAATTGAGCACAAACCTAGCACAATTCAGCACAACTTTTTTTTTCTCGAAAAAACAAAATGGCGGTGCTGGCCCGGAAAAGTATTTTTTTAAATTTTGGCTCCAATTTTGATTTTTTTTTTTTTGAAAAATTGTTTACGGCAGAATTGAGCACAAACCTAGCACAATTCAGCACAACTTTTGTTTTTTCGAAAAAACAAAATGGCGGTGCCAATTTCTTGGACATCTACCACTAATGTGGCGCTGTCAATAGGTTTGTTATTGCGCTGAGTAGAAGTGAAACGTTTTTGTATGGTCAAACGCTAGTCTGGACAAGCTAATCTAGAGTAGTGATACATTCGAGACGATTTCAAGATAATTCGAGATTTTCTTGAAACATGTTCAGGTAAACTCAAAACTTCATGGAGATCGCGAATCTCGAATAAAAAGTTTCGAGATTCTCGACTCGAGATCTCGTAATTTTTTATTCGAGATTCTCGATCGCCATGAAGTTTTGAGTTCACCTCAACATGTTTCAAGAAAATTTCGAATTTTCTCGAAATCGTCTCGAACGCATCACTAATCTGGAGCTAGTCAGTCGGTCCTGTGAAAATATATTTTAGATGGTTGAAGTTAAAAATGATTTCAAAGACTGACTAGATGAGAAAAAAATTCTTTGTTTTTAATGTATATATTTCATTTTTCATACTTTTAAACGCCCTATTTGAATTCAAAAGTCAGACAAATTTTTAGTCCTGATAGGCTAGCCAGGACCTGATTAGGGCCCGAAAGGGCTGACTAAATGATGTGGAAAAATGTTCGATTTTTTTTATGATCATTTTTTGCTGTTGGTACTTTTAAAATCCCTGTCTTTTTTTGTAAATGTACCAAAAAATATTTGAATGAGACATTTAGAAAAATGTTTGGTCATGACGGGCTAACCAGCACCCGATTAGGGCCCGAAAAGACTTGAGTAAGTGTTTTTTAAACTCTTAGCTGTATTGGTATTACCTCAGCATTGATATTGTAAGAAAAAAGTTTAGCGAAAATTTAACAATTATTACTGTTAATAACAAATAGCATACAAAATGGCACAAATTAACATTTCTTTATAGGGGACAAAATCATTTTTTTCATTAAAGCTTCCTGAAAGCTAGTTAATATTAATATTTGATGTGCATGTTACATCAAAGTTATAATTTTTGTCAACAGATTGTTTTAAAAATTCACTAATTCCGCATCAAAACGTGAAAAGGAGCAGCTTTTTTTATCACCTGCATTTAACACCTGCCCATACTAGTGTTGAATTTATGAAAGTCAATAAATAAGTGGCGCGTCTCTAGGTGGCGTATAGGGGAATGCTCGCTAGATATAGAGGGTAGGGCGGAAATAAAATACGCGTCGCAGGCCAAACAGACTGGGTGAAGGAGACACCGAGAAAAAACCATCGATTGTTTCCTGCTGTGGCCCACTGGAAGTGCTCCGAATCACGTCTGCCTAACCCGCTGACGTAGCGAGGGGCTGATGTGTGCTTGCACTGCCGATGTGTCAGCCGCAGCATGGGATCAGAAGCCAGCCCCTTCGGGCCTTGATCAGGGAGTGCGTGGTGGCTGCAAAGGTCGGAATCTGCAGTGTCCCGGGCGAGTTCCAGTCCGTCCGTGTTTGCCGGGACTGGTTAAACGAAGGCTGGGCCCCAGGGAACTGGGGTAGGACTTAGGTCCGAGGGTATACCCGTTCCCAGCTATTTCGGCCCGCCCCTCCACGCACGATGCGCTGGCGATAATTCATGGCCCCCACAAATTCCCACAACCCCCTACAAAAAGAGAATAAACAGACTGTGGAAGCGACTATCGAGAGGACGCTTCAACTAATGCTGGATACGCTGACAATCATGCAAGATGCTGCAGACAGACAAAGGAATGTCAATACTAAAATAAAAGGCGGAATTCCAAAGCTGAAGGAAACAGTAGAGGTTATCCAGAGCGCGATGAAACAGAAGATAAAAACGCAAGCAAGTGTTGTGAGCCTGGAGGGGAAACAGGTTCAGAGAAGCTCAAGGACTCCGAAGCTTGGTAGCAGCAAGAGGACAGCCTCAAGCCCAGCGGAAAGTCAGGGTGCAATTCCGATGGAAAAGAGGAAAAATGACCTTACGTCGCCACCTGCGTGGACGGGGGTGACTAGGAAGCAGAAGAAGTTTGAAAGACCGGAAAAACAGCAGCACGCCGAGGGGCAGACCAACCAAAAGAGGGCAAATGACAAACAGAAGAAGTCACACCGGAAACCTGGCAGCAAACAGCACCGGGAAGCGGTACTAATAAAGCCGGCGCAGGGAAAGTCTTACGCGGAGGTCCTGGGAGACATCAGGGCTAAGATGAAGCCTGAAGAAACCGAAACCTGCATTAGGTCGATGCGCCGGACACGAAACGGAGAAGTTTTGATAGAACTCGAGAAGGAGACAACGAATGCTATGGCTTTCGGGGCAGCTCTGCAAAAGCACTTAGGAGATATGGGAACAATGAAGAATCTGGTTCCCAAAACCACACTAGAGCTCCTAGATCTCGACTGTGTCACAACCAAGGAGGATGTGGAGATAGCACTGAAAAGAGATCTCGGCGATAAAGCAGGAGACGCAAAGGTCTCGGTAACGAAGCCCAACAGGAGAGAGCAGGTCCTGGCTATAGTCGAACTCAGCGAGGAAGCTGCAAACAAACTGCTGGAACCCGCCCGCATCAAATTGGGATGGATAAATAGCAGAGTGAGAAGGAGCACGCGTCGATCGATGCTTCAGGTGTCTAGGATATGGACATCAATCAAGACATTGTAAAGGGCCGGACCGCAGCGGCCTTTGTTATCAATGTGGTATGGGTGCACATCAGACAAAGGCTTTACGTCTGAAATGCACTGTGTGCTCTGCAACAGTATGCAGCCAAGACCGGAGAATCTCAATCACATACCGGGGACAGGAGGGTGCACAGTCTTTATACAGGCACTCGACAAAGTGAAACGCAGCCGGGCATGACGAGAGTCGTTCAAGCTAATATGCATAGAAGCAAATTAGCCAATGACCGTCTAGAACAATTAGTTCTGGACTGGAAAGCTGATTTGCTAATCATCAGCGAGCAGTACATGGGTAGGGACACCACAATATGGTTTCGGCACAATCTTGGAACAGCAGCCATCTGGGTGCGAAACCAAGGGGTAGTGCCGATTCAAAGCCATGGCTCTGGAGACGGATACGTCTGGATCAAAAGCAAAGGTGTCACGTACGTGAGCTGCTACCTAACGCCTAACGGGAGCATCCAGGAATTCCAGGGAAAACTGGATCATCTAGAAGACCTCATCCAGGATACAGAGGGAGGAGTGATAGCGGCAGGAGACTTCAACGCCAAAGCGGTAGAATGGGGAATGCCGAAATCAGAATCGAGGGGAAAACGAATACTGGAGATGGCTGCAAGACGGGGCCTGATGGTCATGAATACCGGCAATACGCCAACATTCAGACGAGCAGGAAACGTAGGTACGATCCCGGACATCCCCCTAGCTTCGAAGGGAATAGCCCCCCTCATGGAGAACTGGGAGGTCCTAGAGGACTTCACGGGAAGCGACCACCAGTATATACTTTTCAACATCAACGGAAAGCTGGGAGCCAAGATACAGCATCGCAATCCCAAAAGCTGGAATACTGCTAAATTGGATGAGGAAAAACTACTCCTGACGATTGTTAGAGGACAAAACAGCCTGATGGGGATACCTGACATGGAGGCGGAAGAATTAGTGGAAGCTACCATGCAGATATTTAACCTAGCTAGTTATGTCTCGATGCCTCGAAAGAAGGGACACAATAACAGAACATCGGCCTATTGGTGGAATGGTGAAATAGCTGATCTGCGCAGAGAATGCATCAAACGCAGGCGAAAGGCGACTAGGAAAAAGGGAAGAGGCGCTAAGGAGTACAAGCTGGCCAAGAAAGAACTTGGCAATGCTATTAAGAAAAGCAAACGCCAGAGCTGGGGAAACTTGCGCCAAGAAGTGGACAATGAACCTTGGGGCTTGGGTTACAAAATTGAGACCCGGAAGCTCGGGGCCCTCTCACCGAGTGAATCAATGGGAGCGGAAACCATGAGGAACATCGTCGACGTGCTCTTTCCGACACATCCGAGAAGAGAGAAGGACAGCTACAGAACCCGTTTAACGGACATTCCACTCTTCAGCGAGGAGGAACTGATAGAAGCTGCAACCTCCCTGCGGAACAAAAAAGCGCCAGGACCTTACGGGATCCCAGCGGAAGTCCTGAAAGTTGTAGCACGCATCTGTCCACAGATGCTGCTCAACATGATAAACTGCTGTCTGCGAGCTGGAGTATTCTACAAACAGTGGAAAGTTCAAAGACTCGTCCTAATTAGCAAAGGGAAAGGAGATCCGAATCCCCCCTCGGCTTACAGACCACTGTGTATGCTTAACACCACCGGGAAACTGATGGAGAAGATGTTGAAGCCTCGCCTGCTGGCGGCTGTCCAAATACGAGGTGATCTCTCCGAGAGATAACATGGGTTCAGGAAAGGAAGGTCCACGATACATGCAGTCTAAGAGGTAGTGGACACCATAGAGCGAGTACAGGAGGAAAGCCGAAACACCAGGAAAATTGTTCTGTTGGCAACGCTAAATGTGCGAAACGCCTTCAACTCGGCCAGATGGGTAGAGATGATTAAGGCGCTGGAGGGATTTAAGACCCCAGAGTACCTCATGCGTATGTTGAGAAGCTATCTTGCTGATATAGTTTTGATCTACGACACGACAGATGGCCCTAGAAGGAAACAGATCACCGCCGGAGCAGCTCAGGGTTCAATCCTTGGCCCAGATCTCTGGAATGTATCGTACGATGGCATCCTAAGGATAGGAATGCCAGAAGACACGTATCTGAGTGGGTATGCAGATGATATTCTAGCGGTAATTGCAGCGAGATCTACGAATGAGCTTCAATGGAAGCTGAACCAGGTGATGCGACGCGTGAGCACGTGGATGGATGACCACGGACTAGATCTGGCTGCGGAGAAAACGGAGCTGGTGATAGTAACGAGGAAATACATCCCCATGCACATACCAATGGAGGTTGGACCGACAGTGGTCACAGCTAAGCCAGCTATTAAACATCTAGGCATATGGATGGATAATAGGCTCTCATTTGGTGAACAACTAAAACAGGCAACAGATAAGGCAGCAGGCGTCACAATCGAACTCAGTAGACTCATGGTCAACGTGAGTGGCCCGAGACCCAGCAAGCGCCGACTGCTAATGTCAGTGGCCCAGTCCATAATGCTCTACGTCGCTGAAATATGGGCGGACGCATTGAAAAAGAAAACACACCGGAGACGTTTGGCAGCTGTTCAGAAAAGAGGCGCACTTAGAATCACGTGCTCTTATCGGACGGTGTCCGAACCAGCTATTCTGGTAATTGCGGGGACGATGCCGATCGATCTTCTAGCTCAGGAGAAGAAAAAAGTGTTCCACAGAAGACCCGACGTGACCAAAGCAACAGCAAAAGATGAAGCCAGAGCAGCCATCATGGAACGATGGCAACAACGCTGGAGCAATGATCACCGATGAAGATGGACCGAAAGGTTGATCCCACAGGTGAACGCATGGTTGGACCGCAAACACGGAGAAACCAACTTTTACATGACACAATTCCTCTCGGGACACGGTTACTTCCGTACCTACCTGCACAAGAGAGGAAAAGTCAGCAATCCAGAGTGTGGGTATTGTGAGGCGGAAGCCGACGATGCGAAACATACTTTTTTCGAGTGCGAAAGCTGGGCCAAACTTAAACATAGGCTAGAAAGCGAGATTCAATTTTCTGTTAAAAAAACCTAATTTCCAACCCAAAAAAATGTTCAACAAAATAGATAAATTGTCAACCAATGTAAGAAATCTTGAATAAAAATGATGATTCTTCAACGAAAAAAATTAGTTTTTAACAAAACAGTGTGTACTCGCAACCAAATAGTGGAATTTTCAACGAAGAAAGATAAATTTTCAATCCAAAAGGAAGAATTTTGAGGAAGACAGTTGAATTTTCCACCTAAAAAGTTGACTTTCTAACAAAATATATTAATTTTCAACTAAAAAAGATAATTTTTCAACTAAGTAATTGAATCACCACTAAAAAAGATACACTTTTAACTGAATAGTTGAATTGTCAACCAAAGAGATGAATTTTTAACTAAAATAATGAATCTTCAAAAAACAATAAAAACGGATTATTTTCAACATAAGATTGTATAGGGTAAGGAGGGGCAGTGCTGACCGGCGAGGCAAATGTGACTTTGCTTATAACATCGCTATTATTTAACAATTTTAATTCTACTTTGCATTAAATAAATCTATTTTATTATAGAGATAGTGCTACTTACTAAAATCTTGAAAATTGACGTTGTAAAAGAAAAATTATGCAGGAAACAGTTTTTACCACGAAAGAATAGAAGATTCTTTGGCAGAAATATAAAGTTTTCAACATTAATAGCAATACTTACAGTATAAAAATTTGATATTTTGACAGATAAAACAATATCACACAATGTAATTATAATAATTAAACGTAATTCAAGTTCAAAATATATTACATGAAACGCTCAGAGCAAAAGCGAACGAAAAAAAAAACGTACGTAGAAGCGAAGTAAAAACGCGCGAGAGCAAAAACGACCTAAAAATTGGCGAGAGGAAAAGCGAGCCAAGAATGGATGGGGAAGGTTCCCCCACTTTGCTCAACTCGGCCAGCCTTGTGTAAAGCCGAAAATGCACGAGCACGAGCACGAACCCGAAGCTCGGGCCGAGTTCGCCCGACTTCACGATTCGGTTTCGTTGAATTGTTGGCTATTAGGAGGTTTGGGTTGATTTTTGTTTTCAAAAATTCACACCTAAAGGAAAGACTTCAAATACATGCAATGAAGTCTTGAAATATTTAATGATTATGTTTTTCAGGAATTCTTATGGTATGTTTTAGACGAGTTGATTCCACAGGGAATACATTATAAAACTCTCGAGGTTTATAAAATACAAATATATTGAATATTGTACATGGGATTTTAAAATTAGGTTAATAATATCTATCACTTTCAAGTGGTTTCATTTTTCATTATTTATGTTTTATTTTTCAATCGATTTTAAATATTGGAAAGTTAAAATGATAATAAATAATTATTATTTTTAATTTATTAAATTAATCAACATTTTTACTGTATATGCTTTCTTAATATATAAAAACTTTATAAAACCTTCAATGTCTTAAAATATTTATCTCAACATTACAAAATTTAGTTTTTACAATTTTATTTTAATTGTGAAATAATTGTAATTGGAAATTAATTGTGAATAATTGTAAAATAAGTGTAAAAAAATGTATTTTATAAAGAAATATTTCATGATTTTTAAAGGACAAAACAATTTTAAAGGTAAGTCTTTGTAGTATTTTAATAACTAATGAAAATATTTTCAGAATATTTTTCCTTGATTCTGCCCTGATAGGGTCAAGCATGGTACAAAAAACCGCCGTGACTTTTTAAATAAAAACTGTACTCTGTATAAATTAATTTTAAAAATGAAAAAAATATTAATAACTTTTATGAATATTCTTAAATTCTATTTGAA
>CAKNYM010050895.1:52846-67074 GCA_932195095.1 Andricus curvator
TTCAAATAGAATTTAAGAATATTCATAAAAGTTATTAATATTTTTTTCATTTTTAAAATTAATTTATACAGAGTACAGTTTTTATTTAAAAAGTCACGGCGGTTTTTTGTACCATGCTTGACCCTATCAGGGCAGAATCAAGGAAAAATATTCTGAAAATATTTTCATTAGTTATTAAAATACTACAAAGACTTACCTTTAAAATTGTTTTGTCCTTTAAAAATCATGAAATATTTCTTTATAAAATACTTATTTACACTTATTTTACAATTATTCACAATTAATTTCCAATTACAATTATTTCACAATTAAAATAAAATTGTAAAAACTAAATTTTGTAATGTTGAGATAAATATTTTAAGACATTGAAGGTTTTATAAAGTTTTTATATATTAAGAAAGCATATACAGTAAAAATGTTGATTAATTTAATAAATTAAAAATAATAATTATTTATTATCATTTTAACTTTCCAATATTTAAAATCGATTGAAAAATAAAACATAAATAATGAAAAATGAAACCACTTGAAAGTGATAGATATTATTAACCTAATTTTAAAATCCCATGTACAATATTCAATATATTTGTATTTTATAAACCTCGAGAGTTTTATAATGTATTCCCTGTGGAATCAACTCGTCTAAAACATACCATAAGAATTCCTGAAAAACATAATCATTAAATATTTCAAGACTTCATTGCATGTATTTGAAGTCTTTCCTTTAGGTGTGAATTTTTGAAAACAAAAATCAACCCAACCTCCTAATAGCCAACAAGTCAACGAAACCGAATCGTGAAGTCGGGCGAACTCGGCCCGAGCTTCGGGTTCGTGCTCGTGCTCGTGCATTTTCGGCTTTACACAAGGCTGGCCGAGTTGAGCAAAGTGGGGGAACCTTCCCCATCCATTCTTGGCTCGCTTTTCCTCTCGCCAATTTTTAGGTCGTTTTTGCTCTCGCGCGTTTTTACTTCGCTTCTACGTACGTTTTTTTTTTCGTTCGCTTTTGCTCTGAGCGTTTCACATCTCGTAAATAATTTAGGCAGAACCAGGGGAGCAAGCGCGACCAAGATTAGTTCACAAGTGTTCAGGTGGTACACGTATCATAAGTTTTGTCGATAAATAATCGGTAATGTAGAAAAGCCACTTATCTTTTGGGCTACATGCGAGAAACTATTAAATATTATTATTCTCAGCCCGGTCGGTAGAGCAGGTTTTTTGTATTTGTTCAGTAGAAACAGTTGCGTGTAGTCCGTGTCCGTTTCTAGTTGAATGTCAACGAACAAAGAGGTTAAATCACAGCTATCACTATTTTTATTCAAAATAACTTATTCTTTTTGCTGGATATGTTTAAAGGTAATTTTGAGGCTCCTCCTTACCTTACTTTAGGAAAATTGAGGAAAATGCCTTCGTGAATACACGTGTATTGTTAACAAAATGAGGTTACGTACTTCTCTCTGCGAAAGAAAAAAATATGCTAGAAGAGAAAATTATGCCGGAAGCGAAAATTAAGATCAGGAAAAATATGCTGGAAGAGAATACACAAGGAAAATTTAATTCTCTGTTTCTTGTTGCAGAGTTAAGTTCACAGTTTGAGTATTTACCTAATGGCGACCCTATTCCGTCTGTTCCTCGTTCCGGAATTTATCATTCTCCTGATAGGCATCATTCTCTGGCTTCTTCTGAAAGGACTCTTCTTCCTGCCGGGCCTGTTCCTCGTGCCAGGTCGAGGTCTCCTGCTGCCAGGCATTCTTTTTCTCGAGTACTCGGACATACTCTTGAAGAACTTACATTTCTTCGGCTTACTCCCATCACGAATCCGAACCGGAAATTCGGAATTCGAATCTTCTCTTTTCCTGCCGATACAGAAATTAAATTGAGAGGAAGAAATCATATGCTTGAGCCTGTGCCAACCAAAGCACAACCTGTATTATCAACGTCCAATGGTGACGTCTTTGCACTTGTAATAGAGAGTTCTAAAACATTGCGTGCAATGTATGCAATAAGAGATGGCATTCAAAAACGGTCAAAAATAAACATGTATAGCGGCAAGGTTGAAGAAATGACCACAAACGACATCCGGGACTCTCCATCAGGCAGCTGTTCACGAATCACAAATTTTTTTATCAAAGAATATGTACAAAATTAATTTAATTTTTGACAAATTGTAAAACTAAAACATAATATTGTTTGTCATCCGAAGCAGGATCAATATTTTTAGAAGTAACTGGTAATTACAATAAAAAGGTAATGTATTATCGTTCTTACAGCTTTAATCTTTCGTCAATGCCCCAGTCTCTCTTTTTGGAAACAGATCAAAAAAGTTCTTTTTATTCCCCTACAAAAATATCTGGGGCAATTCCAGGCCTACTTATAGAAATATTGGAACAAGATTTCCTAAAAAAGCTTCCTTTGATCACATAATTTTCTATAGATGCGTCGATGGCATTTACATGCGTTCTTGAGAAAAAAGTTGATGATCTATTAGAGGCTTTTAATACGTACCATCCTAGAATCCAATTCACTATTGAAATTTAAAACTTAACTTTCTGGATGTTACCATAATTCGAGAAGATAACAAACTTATTACTAATTGGTTCCGTAAAAGGAGATTAATTCAGGCAGATACGTAAATTTTAATTCAACTTAATTTAATTTTTTATTAAAGATTAAATCTCAGGTATCTACAGTCTTACTGATGGCCAACGGCCATGCCACACTGAAAAAACCAGTTCTCGTCAGATCATTGAAGTTAAGCAGCGTTGGGCGCGGTTAGTACTTGGATCGGTGACCATTCGAGAATACTGTGTGCTGTTGGCATATTATGGGTGTGGTGAGCCCAAATTTGTAGTTATTTATAACTACAAGAAAACTATCCACCTAGAAACACTACCCGAATCGGGTAGTGTCACGCCTACCCTGGAAGGGAAATGGCTTAATGGTATACATACTGATAGAGCCATTAAATTATCACGCTATTTTGAAAACTTTTTCCACCCCTCCCGCTGCGGTTGTAGGAAGAACGTCTGGTGATGCATGGTGAAATTATGAAATTCAGGCAGTTCGACAAAAAAAGAAAGAAGCGTGCAACAGAACGTTGAACGTCACAGGTCTTAGCGATGAGGAGAGAAATAGAGTCGAAAATGATTACAGACACAAAATAAGGAAAGTAAAACGATTAGTCAAGGAAAGTAAATATAAAATCAGAAAAGAAGAGAAATAAAAGTACAGAGTTTGTCAGCGTGAGAAACAGCAAGGGTGAAGTGCTATATGATACAGACGGGATGCTAGACGCTCTAAGCGACTCTTTCAAGGAATTATTGTGAGATAAAGTTATAGGACACCACAACTGCGACATAGAACCCGATGCGCTAGAAAACTCAATTGAGAAAGTATGTGCCTCCGAAGTTAGGGATATAACTACCCTTCTAGAAATAATTAATTGAAAACAATTAAGAACGATAGAACGAAATTTGAATTGTTTTCAATCGTGTTTCTTAATCGTGTGTGCACGATTGGGAACGATTGAGTGTTGCAAAGTTTCAATCGTTCCCAATCGTTCCCAATCGGGCCAATCGGTAGTAGGATTTCGAGGTTATGAAGTTGCAATTTGATGGCAGCACTTTCGTCTCGCGCGAATTATTTGAAAACGTTTATTTACTTTTTTTCGAGACAACACATTTTAAGCAATATGTTCGTGAAAAAAATTGAATAAATGTTTTGTAATAATTTCCGCGAACTGAGAGTGCTGTTATCAACAAATTTGCCAATGTGGTGAAGTTTTTTCATCAAATTATTCATTTCATTGTCTATAATTTTGTATAAAAAACGTGTAATTTATTAAATAAATTGATTAAAGTATTTTAGGTACAGAACAATTAAAATTAACTGAGAGTCAAGCTATTCAGATTCTTTCTCATCTTCTAATATCCTACGGATATTAGCATTTTTACTTTTTAATTCGTCACCCTCTGTCCCACTATCACTCTCACTTGGAAGATTCATCATTTTAATTTAAAATTCATCTTTTTTTGGTGAAACTTCAACTATTTCGTTGGAAATCGATACTTTGCATTTAAAAATTAAACTATTTGTTTGAAAATTTATGTATTTTGTGGAAAATTTGACTTTTTTTGTAAAAAGATAATCTTTATGACTGAAAATTCATCTTTTTGGCATAAAATTCAACTATTCTTTTTCTTTGAATGTTTTTTGGTTGAATATATATTTTTTTTTTAATGAAAATGTAACTATTATTGCAGTTGAATATTCCATAATTTTAGTTAAAAATTCTTCTCTTTTTTTGAACTTTTTTTTCTTGCCTAAAAATTTATTTATTCAATTTTTGGTAGAAAAATTATCTTTTTTAGTTGGAAATTCGTCTTTTGGTAGAAATTCATCTTCTTGGTCCAAAATTCAATTATTCTAGTTAAAGTCTGGTTTAAAATTCAACTATTTCAGATAAATATTTACAATTTTATTTGAAAATTCATCACTTCGTTTGTTAGGTTAAACATAAATTTTTTTAAATTGAAATATTTAAGTTTTGGTTGACAATTTATATTTTTTAGTAAAAATTAATTTTTTTGCTTGAAAATTTAACTGTTTCAGTTGAATATTCATTGTTTTAGTTTAAAACTCTTATGTTTGGTTTAAAATTAATTTTTTTTTTACTAAAAATGTTACTATTCCATTTTCGGTTAAAAATTATTTTTTTTTTGTTCAAAATTCAACTATTTGGTTGAAAATTTGTCTTCTTTAATCAACAATTCAAATATTTTGTTGACAAATTGTATTTTCTGTACAAAATAATTCTTTTTATTTGAAAATTAATCTTCTGGTTTAAAAATTCATCTTTTTGGTTGAAAATTCAAGTGATCCAGTTAAATATTCATAATTTTAGTTAAAACTTTTTTTTTAATTTAACTATTCAGTTGAAGATTCATAATTTTATTTGAAAATTCATCACTTTGGTTGAAAATTCAACTTTTTTGTTGAAAATCCGTTTTTTTTTGTTGGAAATGAATTTTTTCAACTAAAAGTTTAACTATTTCATTTTTTTTTTTGTAAAAAATTGATATTTTTAGTCGAAAATTTAAGAATTTTTAAAAATTCATTTATTTTTCAATGTTCTGCTTGTTGTGTTAAAGGATGTTCAGAATGAAATGTCATGAATTAAAATAAATGTTTGCGTTTTGCGGCAAATATGAATATGTTACTTTTAGTTGACTGGGAAAATTGAACAACTTGACCGGGAATTTGAAATCGTCCGCCGAATAGCCATCCTTGAAAATGTCTGTGCTCGGGGAAGGAAAACCAGTTGTTGCGATGATTCCTGCATGTATTTAATACAATTTTGAACTATTTCACCTGCAAATACTACAATTTTTAATGTTTAAATTTAAAAATAGTTTAGTCTGTAACAGTTTTTAAATAGTTAAATCTCCAAGTCCATTTCTGTCAATTATTGTTAATTTATTTGAATTTTTAATTACATAAAGCATTCTGAACAATCTAATACTATAAAATAAAAAATTTGAAACCTTCAAAATTCAAAGATTTTAAGATTAGGCATTGCAAACCAAATTATTTGTAATATTCAAAATTGAGTATTTTAAATATTTAAAACTAGAAATTTTCGAGAATTTCAAATCAAACTTATTTATAAATTCAAAATTGTTATGCTACAAGACATTTAAAAAGATTGGATAAGTTTTTCTACTAAAAATTAAAAGAATTTAATGAGTTACCTACACTTTATTTAGTCCGAGTTTCAAAATATTGGCGCCATTCTACGTTCTAATGATTTCAATCGTTTTCAATTGGGTATCCATTATTGTGAATCAGAGGTTAAGTTGTCACTACAGCATTTTGATATTGCGATAATTATTTACAAGCGGTTTTTTACGCTTTCAAACAAAAAATGTCAACAATATGAATTTAAAAAGAAGTAAATAAACGTTTTACAATAATATACACGCTAAATCAAACTACTACTGCACTGCCTACTTGATGAAGACACTATATCACTGTCACATCGTTAGATGGCATGATTTTTACGTACCGTTAACCCACATAATTTCGACTCTCCATTCGGTATACAGCCTGAACAAACATTCTATTTTTTATACTTGAAATTTTTGTTGAATTGTTAAAAATTTAATTTCCAACCTATAAACACGTGCGCGTCATGTGTGTTACAAACGAAAACTGCAGAGGGCGCACTGCAGGCAAGTGCATTTACTCAATTCAACCCGATTGGAAACAATTGACACAATTAGCAACAATTTAAAACGATTCAACTTTTGATCACTCTTAATCGTTATGAATCGTGTCCAATCGATTATTTCTAGAAGGGTAAGAACTTAAAACATGGTAAGGCTGCTGGTGTAGACAATATTAACGCTGAAATGCTTAAATATGGTGGCGACTACATACCTCACATATTGTGCGAATTGATAAATTTATGTATCAAAATGGGAGAAGTTCGAGATGTAAAGTAAATGGCAGTGTGCCCAGAGGCAGACCGCGGAAAGAATAGTTAGAATGTGTAAATGAAACCCTAATTCAAAGAGAAATAAGAAGCCATAGAAACATCAGAGCTTGCATGAAAAAATGTATGGACGTGAAGGAAGGTAGAAAGCTAGGACCGAACAGTGTGGCGACAAATAGTTTATAAAAAGAGTGTCAGTAGAGTGAATGACGACTGAAACAAAAGACCTTGGATACTAATGGGCCCGAGTGGGGAGCTTCACATGATGACTTTGTGAGGCTCTTCACTTGGGGTGATCGCCAGAGAGATTGATCAGCAACCTGGGTCGGAGCAGTGTTGCGGAACGAACGTGTTATTTAAATAAGTAACACAGGATTTCTAGATCAATCTAAAAATATCTACCCCTTCCCACATTACTCCCTTCTTTGTCACAGATCGTCACTCAAAGCTTAAACTCCCCAGGGTAACGTCAAAGAAAATACGACTCCCCTTCTTTTAAGTCAACATTTTTTCTGCGATATCATTTGATAAACGCCTGAAAAAACACCAAAAATACAAACTAATTTCCCAAATTTCAACTCCATTTTTGATAATATGGCGGCAAATTCAAATTTAGATAGTTCAAAATACAAAATTTTAATATTTTGACAGTAAAAATTGTATTCTATGTGTTTTTTATTTACAAATATTTTTATATAAGTAAATAACTTATATTTAACTATGCAAATACCGTAAAAAATAAAAATATTGTTAAAAATCATAAATTCTTACTTCTCTTAAATTCTTGTAAACGTTTTACTTACGTTTAAAATTAATAAAAATTACAGATGTCGATTTTTAATTTTCCATCCAGGACTGGCACCAAATTATTTGCACCTTGGTCAGTTTTTTATTTTGTGAATTTAAACGTGCTTTGTTAACATATAAATGAATACGATGTGGTAAAAAATTTCAAGAGACTTAATAAATTGCAATGTATTTCGAAGAATTTTGTAGGATTTTCATAGATTTCAAGCTCGATTATCAAGAATTTTTAGAGCAATTTAGGGAAAAAAAGAAATTATATAAAATTTCAAGGAATTCCTTGCAATTCCGAAGTACTTAAGGTATTTCAAGGAATTTCACAAGATTTGAAGTATTTTATTGAATCTCCAAGGATTTCAAAGATTTTAGGGTTCTAAACGTTTTTTTAGAGAACTTTAATGAAAAGGTTTAATTTAATTTTGCATTCAAGGGATTAAAAATGATTTTTACTTATTTTAATGGATTTTTACGACATTCAAAGAAAAGATTTCCAGGATACCAAAGGATTTTAAAAATACCAAGGAATTTAAAAGAATTTTATAGGATTTCCAAAGATTTCAAGCACAGGATTTAAGAGATCTTATGGGATCTTTAAGTATTTCAGATTTTTGGGGATTTTAAACATTTCAGAAGTGTTTTAAAGATTCCAAGGGATGTCTATGGATTTGAACAGATTTCAAAGATTTTTAATGGATTTAAAAATATTTCCAAAGGTAATTTATAATTTATATTTTTTATATTATTTATAATTATAATATAATTTTTAAATCCTTCCGGATTTTGAGCTTAGGCTTCTTTTTTCTTGTCTGAAAAAAAACTGTTAAAAAGAAATCTTTTTTGGCCATCAATTCAACTACTTCGTTTAAAGTTGAATTACTTTGTTAAGAATTCATTTTTTTAAGATTCACCGCTTTCGTTGAAAATTTAACTATTTTGTTGAAAATTCGTTTCGTTTTTGATTGAAAATTTATCTTTTTTAGTTAAGAATTCAACTATTTGGTTGAAAATCTATGTATTTTGTCGAAAATTCGTCTTTTTTGCTAGAAAATTAATATTCTTAGTTAAAAAAACATATTTTTAGTTAAAAATTGAACTACACTCCGCGCTCCCTTATACGACGAGCTCGGTACCGAAAACGTTCCCTTATACGACGGCGCAAGGGGAACCCTTCCACTTGCAATACCAACAATCTCACGTGGTCGTGCGCATGCGCGTTGAATCCTGCGCGAGACTATTTGAGGCGCCGGATGCAAGAAGGAGATATAGAATTATTTTGCTGGACTGGGGAGGCCCCTGAGCACTTGAAACTAAAGTATTCAGTTTTAATTTTTGAAATATAGATCCTGAGTGAAAATTTAATTCCGCATCTTTTTCTCCTCATAAAAAAAGTTGTAGCTTTTTTATTTTTCGAATTATTTACGAAAAACTGTTTTTTTCTTTGATCAAAATATTTTGATTTTTTTCACTTCAACTCGCCACAAAATGGGAGGTTTTTGATATTTTGTAATAAAACTTATCAGAAATATGAATTGTCATGTTCTGCGACCGATGACGTCAGCAAAAGTTCAAAATGTTTATTTAAAAAATTGTTCATAATTTTTGTCCAAGACTATGCATAATTCGTGCACAAAGAACTTCTAGCGTTTCGGGAGTCGAGCAAATTTTGAGCAAGCGAAAACTGTCAGCGAGAAAGTTGTTCAGAAAGGTTCAAGGAAGTTTTCTGGAAAGTTTTAGCTCAATTGGAATAGTAGTTAACCAACTGTTGATGTTTTAATTTGCAGGCGCGATGGAATTTACTCCGCGTATACTATAGCCTGGCCGGCAAACCGCTACCCCAGCGTTAGGTGCAACTGTGCCTTACAGCCCGTCGAGATTTTGTAATTAGAATACAAAGAATATGGAAAATCATGGTTTATAATAAATAGTTCTTCTTCTCTGATAAAAATATTTTAATTGTGCTACTTCTAGGAACATGAACTTCATAAAAGTCTTAAAAATAAGGAATCTCTCCAAATTTTTTTTTGTATTCGGCGTGTCCTCCGTCTGACCTCTATTTGTAAATATACTTATATAGGCTTGTGGGTTGTTTCTTTACCAAAAATAAAATATATCAGTTTAGTCTCTTTCGATTAGCAGAGCAGATTGTAGAAATATTACGTGATATATAAAAGATAAAAGTTGTTCGATTAAATTATTCTAATAGCTCTTGAAGTGCTATTACTTAAATATAGTGAAGTTTTCCAATTAAAAAATGGAAAATAATTTAAAATCTACGAATGGTAGAAAACGAACGAAGCATGAAAGTTTGTGGGAAAGAAATGTTCTAAAATGTAGCAGAAATGCGGTATGTAATAATAAATTAGTTTAGTTATCACCAAAATATCAATTTATTCATTGAAAACTACTTATTGTTAATAATAAACAATCATTTCTATATGTACTATGTTTTTAATTCCAAAATCTGGACGGGCTGTGAGGTATAGTTGCACCTAACGCTGGGGTAGCGGTTTACCGGCCGGGCTGTAGTCTACGCGGAGTAAATTCCATCGCGCCTTCAAATTAAAACATCAACAGTTTGTTAACTACTATTCCAATTGAGCTAAAACTTTCCAGAAAACTTCCTTAAACCTTTCTGAACAACTTTCTCGCTGACAGTTTCCGCTTGCTCAAAATTCGCTCGACTCCCGAAACGCTAGAAGTTCTTTGTACACGAATTATGCACCGTCTTGGAACAAAATTATTAACAATTTTTTAAATAAACATTTTGAACTTTTGCTGGCGTCATCGGTCGCAGAACATGGTAATGCATATTTTTGACAACTTTTATTACAAAATATCAAAAACCTGACATTTTGTGGCGAGTTGAAGTGAAAAAAATCAAAATATTTTGTTCAAAGAAAAAAACAGTTTTTCGTAAATAATTCAAAAAATAAAAAAGCTACAACTTTTTTATGAAAAGAAAGAGATGCGAAATTAAATTTTCACTCAGGATGTATATTTCAAAAATTAAAATTGAATACTTTAGTTTCAAGAGCTCAGGGGCCTCCCCACTCCAGCAAAATAATTCTATATCTCCTTCTTGCATCCGGCGCCTCATTTGCTTCCCGCGCGAGCTTTGAGCGGAAGAGTGGGGATGGTGGAGAACGACCTTTCCGTCGTATAGGGGAGCGGCAACTGGTCGTATAATGGAGCGGACGTATAGGGGAATGTCGTATAAGGGAGCGCGGAGTGTATTTGATTGAAAATTAAACTATTTTGTTGTTGATAAGGATTAATTTTTCAACTGAAAATGTAACTCTTCCATTTTTTGTTGAAAATTGATATTTTATATTAAAAATCGATCTTTTCTAGTTGCATATACAACTATTTGGTTTAAAATAACTGTTTTTGATGAACACTCATTTTTTTGGTTGAAAATCCAACTATTTGGTTACAAATTAAACTATTTATTTTAAAATTTAAATACTTGATAAAAAATTCATTTTTTTGTTAAATATTCATGTTTTCGGGATGGAAGTGCAACTGCTTTGTAGAAAATTTTCTTTTATAAACTATTTGGTTGAAAACAAACTCTTTTGTTGAAAACTCATATTTTTTGTTGGAAATTCAACTATTTGGCTTGAAAATTAACGCTTTTGTTGAAAACTCATATTTTTGGTTGAAAATCCAACTATTCGGTTAAAAATTAAACCATTTTGTTGAAAAATATTTTTTTTCTGTTTAGAATTAATATCTTTCAATGAAAATTTAACTATTCCATTTTGGTTGAAAATGGGTATTTTAAATTGAAAATTGATCTTTTTTTAGTTGCAAATTCAACTATTTGGTTGAAAAATCGTTTTTTTTTTTGGTAGAAAAATAATCTTCTTGGCTGAAAATGTATCTTTTTTATTGAAAATACAATTTTCGGTTGAAATTAATCTGTTTTGGTTGAGGATTCAACTATTTTGTAACAAATTCGTCTTTTTAGATTGAAAAATTCAACAGTTTGGTAGAAAATTAAACAATTCGGTTGAAAATTACCTCTTTTATTGAAAAATCATATTTTTTGTTCAAAAATTCAAATAATTGGCTTGAAAATTAACGTTTTTGTTGAAAACTCAGATTTTTGGTTAAAAATTCAACTTTCTGATTAAAAATTAAACTATTTATTGAAAAATTTAAGTACTTGATAGGAAATTCACTTTTTTGTTGAAAATTCATATTTTCGGGATGGAAATTCAGCTGCTTTGTAGAAAATTTTTATTTTTAGTTTGAAAATTGAACAATTTAGTAAAAAATTAAACTATTTGGTTGAAAATTGAACCATTTTGTTAAAAAATGGTTTTTTGTTGTTTAGAATTAATATTTTTAACTGAAAATTTAACTATTCCACTTTGGTTTAAAATGGGTATTTTAAATTAAAAATTGATCTTTTCTAGTTGCAAATTCAACTATTTAGTTGAAAAATCGTCTTTTTTGGTAGAAAAATAATCTCGGCTGAAAATGCATCTTTTTTGATTGAAAATGCAATTTTCGGTTGCAATTAATCTGTTTCGGTTCAGGATTCAACTATTTGGTTAAAAAGGAAACTATTTTTTTGAATATTTAATTACTTGGTAGAAAATAAACTATTTGTTGAAAAGTCATCAACTGTTTTGTAGATCATTTGTCTTTATGGCCTCAAAATTCATCAAATTGTTATAAATTCATTTATTTCGTGGGAAATTTTTCTTTTCTAGTAGAACAATAATCTTCTTGGTGGAAAATTGATCTTTCTTGTTGAAAATTCGTAGTTTCTGGTTAAATTTAACTTGTGTAAAATTTATGTTTTTGTTGCTGAAAATTAATTTTTTAAACTGAAAATTTAACTATTCCATTTTTGGTAGAAAACTTATCTTTTCTAGTTAAAAATTCAACAACTTGGTTAAGAAATCATCTTTTCCGGTTTAAAAGTCATCTTTTTCTAAAACATTTGACTTTTTATCTTGAAAGCTAAACTCTGTTGTTGAAACGTCGTCTTTTTGTGTAGAAAATTATTCTTCTTTATTGAAAATTCATCTATTTGGTTAAAGATTCAAATATTTTGTTTGAAATTAGTTTTTTTTTTTAATCAACTGGCCGAAAATGTGTATTCCTTGGTTGAAAATTACCTCCCTTTTGCCTGAAACTTCAGCTATTTGGTTTTTATTGAAACTGTTTGGTTCAAAAGTAATTTTATTGTTGTTAAAAATTCGTCTTTTTGGGTTGGAAATTCATTCCTTTTGGTAGAAAACTCATATTTTGGTCGAAAATTCAACGAGTTCGTTCAAAATGCAACATATTTCCACTTTAAATCATACAAGGTTGAGAAGATGGCCTACTACAATTTAACTTAGGGTGCTTTATTTAAAAAACAGAGTTACTACAAAATACCAATTTTGAAATTCCCCCACTTTCCCTGAGCTTTCAATGACCAATTTTTCATTTTCTCTGACCGTTATAACTTTTTCTTTCAGGTTAAATTTTCAACCAAAGAAATCAATTTTCAACCAAAAAGATAAATTTTCAGCCAATAGGATTAATTTTCTACTAAAAAAGATTAATTTTTAACAAAATATACGAATTTTCGTCAAAATAGTTCAATTTTAACCGAAGAAATGAATTTTCAACTAAAATGAGGAATCTTTAATCAAAAACATGAATTTCTTACCAACAAGAATAATATTCTACCACAAAAAACAAATTTTCAACAAAACAGTTAAATTTGTAACCAAAGAAATGAATTTTCAACCAAGAAGATTAATTTTCAACAAACAAAAAAAACGAATATTCTACAAAATACTAAAAAAATATAGATTTTCAACCCGAAATGGAATAGTTATATTTACAGTCAAAAAAATTATTTTTCAACTATAAAAAACGAATTTTCAAGAAAATAGTTAAATTTTCAACCAAAAAGATGAATTGTTCACCAAGAAGATTAATTAAATCATTATTAAAATTGAATAAATGAATTTAATGAATTTTTCACCAAGAAGATTAATATTTTGCCACAAAAAACGGATTTTCAACAAAATAGTTAAATTTTTAACCAAAGAAATGAATTTTCAACCAAAATGCTTAACTTTCTACAACAACACAAAAACAAATATTCTACAAAATATTAAAAAATATTAATTTTTTTTCAACTTTTTTTCGAATTTTCAAAAATAAATTTTCAAAATATTATCATAATTTGAATATTTTAAATATTCTACCGCAAAACCAACCAAAGAAATTATATTTGAACTATAATGATGAATCTTTAATAAAAAAATTTAATTCTGAACCAAATAGTTGAATGTTCGACTAAAAAGATGAATTTTCAACCTATAAGATCAATTTTCTATCCAAAAAGACGAATTTTTAACAAAATACATGTATTTTCAACAAAATAGTTAAATTATAGACGAATAAATGAATTTTCAACCAAAATAAGGAATCTTTAATCAAAAACATGAATATTTCACCAATAAGATTAATATTTTCCCGCAAAAGACGAATTTTGAACAAAATAGTTAACATTTTAACCAATGAAATCATATTCGAACTATAATGATGAATCTTCAATAAAAAAATGGAATTTTAAACCAAACAGTTGAATGTTCGACTAAAAAGACGAATTTTCCAAAAATAAGATTTATTTTCTGCCACAAAAAGATTAATTGTTAACAAAATACATGAATTTTCAAACTAAAAAATATATTTTTTCTAACCGAAATGGAATGGTCATATTTAGTTTCGAAAAATTATTTTTCAACCATAAAAACGAATTTTCAAGAAAATAGATAAATTTTCAACCAAAGAAATGAACTGCCAATCAAAACGATGAATTTTTCACCAAGAAGATCATTATTATACCGCGAAAGACGAATTTTCAATAAAATAGTTTTAACCGAAGAAATTAATTTTGAACTATTATGATGAATTTTTA
>CAKNYM010050895.1:67084-84245 GCA_932195095.1 Andricus curvator
AGAAATTAATTTTGAACTATTATGATGAATTTTTAATTTAAAAAAATGAATTTTCAAAACAACAAATATTTTCAACTAAAAATGGAGTAGTTATAATTTGAGTTACAAAAATTCATTTTTAATCAGAAAAAATGTAATTGAAAACGAATTTTCAACAAAATAGTTAAATTGCCAAACAAAAAAATTAATTTTTAACAAAGTAGTTCCACTTTCGAGTAAGCATGGTTGAATTTTCAACAAAAAATGTAATAGTTGATATTTTTCAATCAAAACCGATTTTAATTTGAAACCCAAAAAGGGTTGAATTCAACCAGAGACGAAATTTCAACAAAATAGTTTAAAATCATCGTTAAAAAAAATTAGTTTTTGAATATTTAAAGCAGTTTAAAGCAGTTAAATTTTTAGTCAAAAAAGAACATGTTTTTACGACAACAGAGGAATTTTTAAATGAAAAAGACGAATTTTTAACCAAGAAATATTTTTTAGTCAATAAAGAGAAAAAAATTATCCAAAATGTGGAATTTTCTTACCAAAAAGACAAATTTTCTACAAAAAACTTGAATTTTCAAACCGAAAATATGAATTATCAACAAAAAGTTAATACTCGATTAAATAGTTGAATTTTCAACCCAAAAAGACGAATTTTCAACCAAACGATGGACTTATTTGTTTTTAACAAAGTTGTTGAATTTTGATTAAGATAATAAAATTGTATGTTCATTCCCTAAGTCCTGTTTTTAGAGGTAGCATTTTGGATTGCGAAGTCTGATATTGTAATATTATTAACTTTTTTCGCCCATAAACAGCGTTTTGTTATTTAAATCGCTCTGTCTCGTGTAGAAAAGGTAAAACAAATATTTATAAGGTGTTTTTTTGCTCATTTTAACTCATTTGTTATTTTTTTTGCTCATTTTCACACATTTGCCTTTTCTGCTCATTTTAACTCATTTGCTCATTTTTTGCTCATTTGCTCTTTTTTTTTGCTCATTTGCTCATTTTGTCCAAATTCATAATTGTGAATTTGAGTTAATTTCTTATGGCGTGGGTGGAGTGGTCCCTTGAAGGAGCTTCGCTCTCCCAGTTGAAATTCAATGTGCGCCACTGCTCGTCGTCAAAAGTCGTGAAGATGCAAGGCGAGGAGACCGACTGAAAAGTCTAATTTTAGATTTCCAATTTGGAGACAGTATCTTCGAGAATATAGACAAACGATACATTGCCCAAAATGTCTTCTTCGAGGTGAGGATATTTGCTTCTTACTCTAAAAAAGACGGTTAAACATACGAAATTAATGATTTGCATAAATTTATAATTAAAAACAAAACTAAAAAATAAACAAAAAAGTATTTTCAGAACGAAAAGTGACAGACCCACTCATTTTCAGGGATTTACTTTCAGAATTTCGAAAGTCCGTTCACAATGTCGTATCCAGTCAATCATTTGGAAATCAATTTTGCAAATTATCCCGCCAACGAAACAGACGTGGGATGATCGAAATGCTAATGGAATTACCTGAAGTAAAAAACCTGATTATCGAAAAATACTATCACTCTAAAAATGACAATTTGGCGGAAAATCTCTACAAGGAAATTGTTTCTCCAAAGAATGAAGTAGATGAAAATCAAAAAGCAATTATTTTAACTAAATCACTTTTTGCATCCACTTACAACAGTAAAATATTCCTACAAGTTTTACTTGAACGTGCTCGAACATGGTATAAAGTAGGAAAATTTGCCAAGTGTATAGAAAACTCAAAATATTTGGAAACTTTAGAAAATATTTCCTCTCAAGATGATTATTACGAAGAATTCAGAATCGAGTCTCTTCTAATCAAATCAGAATCGTATAAAAAAATGAATTTAGAGGAAAATTCGAAATTTTGCTTAAACGAAGCGATGAAAAGAGTTAATGACTTTATTCAAAAGAAATTTGGAAATGAGGAAGAGGATGTTTTTAAGACAGAGAAAGTTTGCTTTCTGAAACCTATTTTTGAGCGTTTGAATCTTATGAGAAAATCGATTGAAGACAATCCTGTGGCAGAGAATTTGAATAATTCACTGATAAAGGTATTCTTTTTTTTAATGTCACATAGATATAAACTCATTTATTGAAAATATTTTTATATCATTTACTTATTTTGAAAAACAGGACCTGAAAATTCCTAGTGTGCAAGGAAAATCAAATGAAAAGCTGAAAGCTTGTTCAGATGCAATTGCACTTGGATATAATGAAGCAAAAGGAAGATTTTTATATGCTACAAGAAGAATAAAAACCGGAAGTGTTTTGATTGTTGATCAACCATTTGCTTTTAGTACCGACCAAGAAGCTTTCGAAAGAAATTGTTTGAATTGTCACAATTCTTTAAAATTGGAAGATACAATCAGAATCCCTTGCTACAATTGCCAAACGGTTTGACTATAAAAACAACATCAAAAATACAGAGTTTGGATTTTTTAGACAGTTAAATTTGAACAAAATAGTTAATTTTCAATTAAAAAAGATGAATTTTCAACCAAATAGTTGAATTTAAAAAAAAAATTAGTTTTCAAGCAAAAAGACGAATTTTTTAGAAGACAGTTAAATTTTCAACCAAGAAGTTCATCTTCACCAAGAAATACGAATTTTCAATCAAAAAAGATTAAAATAGTTGAATTTTCGAGCCAAAAAGACGAATTTTTTAAAATAAAGTTGAATTATGAACAAAAAAGATAATTTTCAATAAAGAAAGATGCATTTTTTACCAAATAGTTGAATTTTAAAAAATGAATTAATTTACAATCGAAAAGACGTATTTTTTATAAGACACATACATTTTTTTAACATTAATTTTCAACCAAAAAAGATGAATTTTCCACCATAAAAGATGAATTTTCAATCCATAAGGACGAATTTTCCATCCAAAAAGATGAATGTTCAACAAAACAGTCAAATTTTTGAATCAAAAGATGACTTTTGAACAAAAGAATTGAATTTTTAACTGCATGGTGGCATTTTCAACAACAAAAAAGAAGACATTGTTGCATTTTCAGCCAAATAGTTAAATTTTCAAACCAAAAAAACGAATTTTCATAAGACAATAGAATTATGAACCTGAAAAGTTAAATTGTAAACAAAAAGATAAGTTTTGACGAAGAAATACGACTTTTCAACTAAACAGATGAATTAAAAAAAATGAATTTTCAAGCAAAAAGACCAATTTTTTTGGAAGATAGTTGAATTTTCAACAGAAAAGTTAATTTTAAAGCAACAAAAATGAATTTTCAACCAAAAAATATTCAACTTCAACCTAATAGTTGAATTTTCGAGACAAAAAGACGAATTTTTTTAAAGACAGTTGAATTTTAAACAAAAAAGTTCATTTTCAACGAAGAAATAAAACTTAAATTTTTGAAGAAATTAATTCATGTTTATTAATTAAAATTAAAATACTATAATAACAAAATATATAGTAAAAAAATTAAAATTAATTTTCAAACACAAAGATAACATTTTTAGAATATCGATAAATTTAAAAAAAAAAATTTATTTTCAACCGAGATAAATTAATTTTCCACAATAAAAGATAAATTTTCAATTCATAAGGTCGAATTTTCTATCCAAAATGATGAATTTTCAACGAAACAGTTGAATTTTTGGGCAAAAAAAAAATTTTTGAACAAAATAATTGAATTTTAAACCAAAATAACATTTGCATTTTCTACCAAATAGTTAAATTTTGAAACCAAAAAAACGAATTTTCATAAGATAGTTGAATTATGAACCTGAAAAGTTTAAATTTAAACACAAAATATCATTTTCAACGAAGAAAGATAACTTTTCAACCAAGTAGATGAATTTTTTTTAAAATTGAGTTTTAAGCAAAAAGACGAATTTTTTAGAAGGCAGTTGAGTTTTCAACAAAAAAGTTAATTTTCAACCAAGAAAGATGAATTTTCAACCAAAAAAGATGACTTTTCGATCATAAAAAATAAATTTTCAATTCATAAGGACGAATTTTATGTTCAAAAAGATGAATGTTCAACAAAAAAGTAAAATTTTTGACCAAAAAGATGACTTTTGAACAAAAGAATCGAATTTGCAACCGAATGGTGGCATTTTCAAATAAAAGAGCGTAAACCTCTGCAAAAAACAGTTTCATTTTTTACCAAATAGACGAATTTTCAATCCAAAAAGACGAATTTTGTAGAATACAGTTGAATTATCAGGCTGAAAATGTGAATTTTCAAAAAATAGATCGTTTTCAACCAAGAAATATGAATTTACAATCCAAAAGGATGAATTTTCTATCAAAAAAGTCGAATGTTCAAGAAAACAGTTAAATTTTCGACCAAAAAAGATGACTTTTTAACAAAGAAAGATTAATTTTCTATCCAAAAGAACGAATTTTCTGTCCAAAAAGACGAATATTCAAGATAACAGTTGAATTTTCGATAGAAAAAGACTTTTTAACAAAATAGATGACGTTTCAATTAAAAAGTAGATTTTTTAATCAAAATGGATGAAGTCTGAAATAAAAATATAAAAGAAGACTTTTAAAATACAAAGAATTAACTTTTAACCCAAAAAAAAGATGAATTTTCGACAAAAAAATTAATTTCCTATCCAAAAGGATGAATTTTCTATCCAAAAAGACGAATTTTTAGAAAATAGTTGACTTTTCGACCAAAAAATTGTCAAATAAAAGAGATGAAACCTTTGCAAAAAACAGTTTCATTTTTAACCAAATAGTCGAATTTTTAACCAAAGGATATGAATTCTGAACCAAAAATCTAATAGTAGACTTTTCAGTTAAAAAGAATTAACTTGCAACCAAAAAATATTAATGTTTCTACCAAAAGATGAATGTTCAATCCAAAAGAACGAATTTTTTATCCAAAAAGACGAATGTTCAAAAAACAAATAATTTTTCGAAGAAAAAAGATGAATTTTTAACAAAATAGTTTAATTTATAACAAAATAATGAAATTTGCAATTAAATAGTAGACTTTTTAAGCAGAAGAGATGAATTCTGAAACAAAACTATGAAAGTAGACTTTTCAAATACAAATAGTTAAATTTCAACCCAAAAAGATTAATTTTCTATCAAAAAGAACGAATCTTCTGTCCAAAAAGACGAACGTTCAACAAAATAGTTGAATTTACAATTAAAAAGTAAACTCTTTAATCAAAAGAGATAAATTCTGAACCAAAAATATAAAAGTAGACTTTTTAAATAAAAAGAATTATTTTTCGAATCAAAAAGATGAATTTGCAACAATAAAATATTCATTTTCTATCAAAAAGTATGAATTTTCTATCCAAAAAAGATGAATGCTTAAGAAAACACATGAATTTTCGACAAAAAAAAATGATTATAACAAAAAAAAATTGAATTTTCAACAAAATAATTAAATTTTCAACCAAATAGTCATATTTTTAACCAAAAGATATAAATTCTGAACCAGAAATATAATAGTAGACTTTTCAATTAAAAAGAATTAACTTTCATCCGAATAAAGATTACTTTTTCTACTAAAAGATGAATTTTCAATCCAAGCGGACGAATTTTCTATCAAAAAAAGGTGATTGTTTAAGAAAACAGATGAATTTTCGACCAAAAAAAATTATTTTAACAAAAAAAATTGAATTTTCAACAAAATAATTAAATTTTTAACCAAATAGTAGAATTTTTAACCAAAACATGTGAATTCTGAACCAGAAATATGACAGTAGACTTTTCAATTAAAAAGAATTAACTTTCATCCAAAAAAAAAAGATTACTTTTTCTACCAGAAGATGAATTTCCCATCCAAGTGGACGAATTTTCTATCCAAAAAGACGAATGTTCAAGAAAACCGCTGAATTATCGACCAACAAAATGATTTTAACATAAAAATAAACATAAAAAACATAAAAATTGAATTTTCAACAAAATAAGGAAATTTTCAACTAAATAATCATATTTATAACCAAAAGATATGAATTCTGAACAAGAAATCTAATAGTAGACTTTTCAATTCAAAAGAATTAACTTTCATCCAAAAAAAGATTACTTTTTCTACCAAAAGATGAATTTTCAATCCAAGCGGACGAATTTTCTATCCAAAAAGACGAATGTTTAAGAAAACAAATGAATTTTTGACAACAAAAAAATGATTTTAACAAAAAAAAATGAATTTTCAACAAAACAATTAAATTTTTAACCAAAAAGTAGAATTTTTAACCAAAAGAAATGAATTCTGAACCAGAAATATAATAGTAGACTTTTCAATTAAAAAGAATTAACTTTCATCCAAAAAAGATTACTTTTTCTACCAGAAGATGAATTTTCAATCCAAGTGCACGAATTTTCTATCCAAAAAGACGAATGTTTAAGAAAACAGATGAATTTTCGACAAAAAAAATGATTTTAACATAAAAATTGAATTTTCAACAAAATAATGAAATTTTCAACCAAATAATCATATTTTTAACCAAACGAAATTAATTCTGAACCAGAAATATAATAGTAGACTTTTTCAATTAAAAGAATTAACTTTCATCCAAAAAAAGATGACTTTTTCTACCAAAAGATGAATTTTCTATCCAAAAAGACGAATGTTTAAGAAAAAAGATGAATTTTCGACAAAAAAAATGATTTTACAACAAAAAATTGAATTTTCAACAAAACAATTAAATTTTTAACCAAATAGCAGAATTTTGAACCAAAATATGTGAGTTCTGAACCAGAAATATAATAATAGACTTTTCAATTAAAAAGAATTAACTTTCATCCAAAAAAAGATTACGTTTTCTACAAAAAGATGAATTGTTAATCCAAGTGGACGAATTTTCTATCCAAAAAGACGAATGTTTAAGAAAACAGATGAATTTTCGACAAAAAAAAATGATTGTAAAAAAAAATTAAATTTTCAACAAAACAATTAAATTTTTAACCAAATAGTAGAATTTTGAACCAAAAGAAATGAATTCTGAACCAGAAATATAATAGTAGACTTTTCAACTAAAAAGAATTAACTTTCATCCAAAAAAAGATTACTTTTTCTACCAGAAGATGAATTTTCAATCCAAGTGGACGAATTTCCTATCCAAAAAGACGAATGTTTAAAAAAACAGATGAATTTTTGACAAAAAAAATGATTTTAACAAAAAAAAATTGAATTTTCAACAAAACAATTAAATTTTTAACCAAATAGTAGAATTTTGAACCAAAAGATGTGAGTTCTGAACCAGAAATATAATAATAGACTTTTCAATTAAAATGAATTAACTTTTTCCCAAAAAAAAAGATTACTTTTTCTACCAGAAGATGAATTTTCAATCCAAGTGGACGAATTTTCTATCCAAAAAGACGAATATTCAAGAAAACCGCTGAATTATCGACCAAAAAAATGATTTTAACGTAAAAATTGAATTCTCAATCCAAGTGGACGAATTTTCTATCCAAAAAGAGAAATTGTAAATAGTAGAATTTTTAACCAAAAGATATGAATTCTGAACCAAAAATATAATAGTAGATTTTTCAGTTAAAAAGAATTAACTTTCAACCCAAAACGATGAATTTTCAACAATGAAAGATGACTTTTCTATCAAATATGGAAATAAAGGAAATAGTGTAAAGTCTGTAATTGAATTTTAAATTAATCGATTTTAAACGTTTTTAACATAAAAATGTCCCACTGTTAAGGCTTACGATTTGCAAAAATTAAAACTTTGAATAAGGATTAACGAAATTAGAAATTATTCAATTACAAACGCTATTAATTAAAAAAAATTCTAAGTATAAAGCTTTATTAAGAAATTATTCATTTTTTAATGTTCTCAATTAAAATGGTAAAATTTTTTCTAGTTTTCAATTTCAATTTTAAAAGTTTCCTTGTAATTAAAATTGAAACTAAGTATATAGAATTTCTAAGGATAACGGAAAAAAGTCAATTAGTCGCATTATTTTCAAAAAAGTCGTGAAATTCGCACGATCCGAGCTCTGTAAATATAATTTTCAATATCAAAAATATGACTGATTGAAATTCTTTGCAGGTATCCTTCTGCTCTGAAACTTGTCGCAAAGATTCCTGGGAGAAATACCACAAATACGAATGTAATATTTTCAACTATTTCTACAACTTCGAAACTCAAGAAAAACATCAAAGATCACATCTTCTCTTGGCTTACAGAACAACAGTATCAAAATCCCTAACTAAATCAAATTCTCTAGATACCGAATTTATAAATTATCATTCTCTAGATACCGAACCTGAGGAATCTTCCGAAAAAATTGCTTCTGGAGAATACAATCCTCTAGATTACAAAACAGTTTACTCTCTAGAAACTCATTGCGCTCAAACTGACCCGAAAGAGAATCTTCGATTTGCTCTAAATTCTATTTTCCTCGCCAGATTATTAGAATTTGTTTTGAAAGATATGAACCCTGATATTTCAATTGATCAAAGAGAAATTATTCTTTTGGCTGTGGGAACTTTTCGCCATATGCAGGCCATTAATTGCAATGCCTACGAAATTGTGGAAAATGTAAGAAACGAAGAATCGAAAGTCTGTGAACCAAGAAATATTGGAGGTGCAATATATACTTCGGTTAGTTTGTCGAATCATAGTTGTTATCCTAACGTTGTTCGCCATTCATATCCAGGAGGTGAGTCTTTTTATTAATCTTTAATCAGGGTGTCTACTCAAATACTGGACAAAAATTCCCTGAGCATTCCAAGTTTTTCTGGTATCATATTTCACAGGTATCATATTTCATAGGTATCATATTTCATAGGTATCATTTTTAATATGTATCATATTTCATATTTTGATTTATTTTTAATCGACTCGGAATATGTATACAATTTTACGAGTTTATTATAAATAATTCTTTTTTCAGTCCTTTTGAATATATTTTATATATAATATAATATCTTTTCATATAAAATATGAATATTACTATTTTTAATCATTTACAATAACTGCTTTTCCACTTGTGAAAGTAACTTTATTAAATGATAAATAATTTCGTAATGGTAAAAATTTCTAGAAATTTAATTAATATGTTCAATTTAGAAAGCTTCGACAAATTATATTACAAGATATTCTTAAATATCACATCACCATCGAATAATAAAACAAATCAATAATACTAAAAACATAATTAATCATTTCATCAATTTCTTCCTAAAATACATACATTAAAAAAATAATTATAACAAGTAAAAAAAGTATAAATAATTGAGTAATTGAATTTTTAAATAAAAATATGAATTTTCTACCAAAAAAAGAGATCAATTTTCAACCAAAAATGGAATCCTTAAATTTGCAGTTAAACAAATTAATTTTCAACAAAAATTAAACGAATTTTCAAACAAATTGTTCAAATTTTTATGAAAATAATAGAATTTTCAATCCAAAAAGATGAATTTTCAACAAACTAGTTGAATTTTTGAGCTAAATAGTTGGATTTTAAACTAAAAGCGATCAATTTTCTACCAAAAATGGAATAATCAAATCGCAATTGGAAAAATAATTTTTAACAAAGTAGTTCAACTTTCAACCAAGGAGTTAAATTTTCAGTCAAGAAGATTACTTTTCTTCCAAAAAAGTCGGATTTACAACAAAATACATTCATTTTTGTCCAAATAGTTGAATTTTCAATTTAAAAATATCAATTTTCTACTAACAATGAAATACCTAAATTTTCAGTTAAAAAAATTAATTTTCTACAAAAAAAAACGAATTTTCAACCAAATAGGATTTTTTACGAAAATAATAGATTCTCCAATCCAAAAAGTCGAATTTTCAACAAAGTAGTTGAATTTTTAAATCTAACTGTTTAATTTTAAACTAAAAGCAATAAATTTTCAACCAAAGATAAAATAATAAAATTTGCAGTTCAAAAATGAATTTTGAACAAAGTACTTCAACTTTTAACCAAGCAGTTTTAAATTTTTCATCAAGAAGATTAATTTTTTATAAAATGGACTAGTTTATAACAAGGTACATGAATTTTCAACTAAAAAATATCATTTTTAACCAAAAATGGAATATTTAAATTTTCAGTTAAGGAAATTATTTTTCAAAAAAATAAAATAAAATGAATTTGCGACAATATATTTCAATTTTTAACTAAAACAGTTAAGTTTTTAATCAATTTTCAACCAAGAGAATGAATTTTCTGACAAAAAATAAGCATTTTCAACAAAACACATAAATTTTCAATCAAATAACTGAATTTTCAACCCAAATAATAGAATTTTTTCGAAATAGTAGTACAACTTTCAACCAAGCATTTAAATTTCCAACTAAGAAGATTAATTTTCTACTAAAAAAAGACTAATTTTCAACAAAATACATAAACTTTTAACCAAATACTTGGATTTTCTACGAAAATAATAGAATTTTCTACCCAAAAAGACGAATTTTGATCAAAACAGTCGAATTTTTAAGGCAGAAAGACGTATTTTCTACAAAACAGTTGAGTTTTCAACCAGAAAATATAAATTTTCAATCAAATAGTTGAATTTTCAACTAAAAAAGATAATTTCCCCAAAAAAATTGAATTTTTAAATAAAAAAGATACGTTTTCAACAAAAAGTGGAATAGTTAAATTTACAATTTAAAAAATTAAGTTTAAAATAAAACAAAAATTTCAACTAAAATGATGAAACTGAACAGAATTAGTTGAATTTTTAACCAAATTGTTCAAATTTTTATGAAAATAATAGAATTTTCAATCCAAAAAGACAGATTTTCAACAAAATAGTTGAATTTTTGAGCCAAATAGTTGAATTATAAATTAAAGCGATCAATTTTCTACCAAAAATTAAATTTTCAGTCAAGAAAATTACTTTTCTACCAAAGAGGCGAATTTTCAACAAAATAAATTAATTTTGAACTAAAAAAGATCAATTTTCACCAAAAATGAAATAGTTACATTTTTATTTAAAGAAATTAATTTTCAATCAAAGAGATTAATTTTCAACTGAATTGATGGAATATTGAACTGGATTAGTTACATTTTCAGTTTAAAAAATCAAATTTAAATAATTAAAAAAAATTAATTTTTAGAGAAATAGTTTAATTTTCAACCAAAGAGTTAATATTTAACTAAAATGATGAATCTTCAACCAAAGAAATGATTTGTTGACAAAATAATTCTCAACAAAAAATGTAATAGTTGATATTTCACCAAAAAAGATTTAAACTTTAATTCAAAAAAAGTAGAATTCAACCAAAATGGATGAATTTCTAATTTTACAGTCAACAGAGAAAAAAAAATTTTAACTAAGAAAATTAATTACCAACAAAATACATAAATTTTGAACCAAATAGTTGAATTTTCAACCAAAAATATAATAGTTAAATATGCAGTTAAAAAAATAATTTCGAACAACAAAAAAACGTATTTTCAACTAAGTAATTAAATCCAGTAATATAAAGCTACTTTTACAAATAAAAAAAAACATTGCTCTCGAAAAAATGTCCTTACTTTAAACCAAATTCCCTGACATTTCCAGGGTTTTCCAGGTATACAAAAATTTCCTGACAATTCCAGGTTTTCCAGATGAGTAGACACCCTGTTAATTAAAAAAAGAAGAGAAATTAATAGACGTTAAATTTAGGTGTCGTCGTTGTTACGGCTTTACGTCCAATTGAAAAGGGACGTGAAATCCTCGATTGTTACGGACCCCATTTTCTGAAAGAAGAAAAACACCTCAGAAGAGAATCTTTGCAGAAGAAATACCATTTTCTTTGCTCCTGCGAAGCCTGTACATTCGACTGGAAAATGCCCTTATCTGACGACGATATTTTTAAATGCTCCTGTTCTAATTTAAAGATATCGGATTCCCAAAAGTCTTCAAAATGTGACCAATGTGGTGATAAAATCGACTTGAAGAAAATTCATCGTCGCCTAAAGGAAAGTAAAAAACAGAGGCTAAATGCAATTTCAAAAATATACGATGGTAAATACGCAGAGGCTTTACCAATTTTGCTCGAGCACTCCAACTTCATTGAAAAAATTCTAGCCGAACCTAATCTCGGTGCAATCAAAACGCAGCAGTCGATAATTCAATGTTTAAACAGCATGGCTTGTACTTCTGTTCAATAAAATTAATAATTAGTAATTAGATACCTTATTAAACTACTTAGAGGCCATCCATAAATTACGTAACACATTTTTTGCAAATTTTTTAAACCTCGCCGCCCACATGTAACAAATTGAAACAAAATTATTAAGACCCCACCCCCCTCTCGAATATATTACGTATTTTTTTTTGAATTTTTTCAACCATATGTAAAAAAATATAAGAATTTCCCAAAAATAAATCAACGCTATCATTTTTATTGTTCACAATTGAAGAAATTTTTCAATTACAAATCTATAAAATTGATTAAATTTCTATTTTAAATCATCAAAATTGAATAATTTTAAATCTTCAAAATTGAACTATTTCAAAAAAAGCATTCAAAATTGCATCATTTTGTATTATACACATGAAATATTGAACTCTTTATCTGAAAACCTTAAAAGTTGAAGAATTTTACATTGTATATCTTCAAAATTGAACTACATCGAATTTTAAATTGCGAATCTTTAAATTTGAAGAATTTTCCATTTTAAATCTTCAAAATTGAACTATTATAGAAAAGTCAAAAATTACAAACCTTTAAAATATAAATCTTTAACATTGAATAATTTTCCATTCAATATTTTCAAAAGTCCAGATTTTTCAATTATAACTATTCAAAATTGTAGAACATTGAATTGTAAATCTTCAAAAATTACGATTTTTTACTTTGAAAATTTACAATAAAGAAGTATGCAAATTTTAAGTTTTATAATTAAAAATTCTGTAATTCTTTTAATTTACATTTGAAATTTCTTCAAGCTAAAGAATTTTCCACTGTAAATCTTCAAAATTGACTACACCTTCAATTGTAAGCTTCAAAATTTACGATTTTTTGTTTGAAAATTTACAATAAAAAAATCTTCAATTGTAAATCTTCAAAATGGAAGAATTTTAAACTGCAAATCTTTCAAATTGAAAGATTTTCAATTATAAATCTAGAAAGTTCAACATTACATACCTTTAAAATGTAAATCTTCAAAATTGAATAATTCTCAATTCAATATTTTCAATTATAATTCTTCAAAATTGTACTGGTAGAATTTTGAATTGTGAATCATTCAAATTTACGATTTTTTAATTTTGAAAATTTACAATTAAAAAATATACAAGTTTTTAGTTTAAAAATTTTTTATTTTGTAATTCTGATGATTTACATTTGAAGTTTCTTTAATTTGGAAAATTTAGAATATAAAATCTTTGATTTTTATGCATCTCTAAATTTGAAGAATCTTCAATTGCAAATCTAAAAAATTGAAGAATTTTCCATTGCAAGTCTTCAAAATTGAACTACATCTTCAATTGTGTATCTTAAAAACGAAATAATTTAAAATTGAAGAAATTTCAATTATAAATCAGGAAAGTCAAAAATTCAAGAAGATAGATGAATTTTTAACCAAATAGTTGAATGCTCAACCAAATAAGAAGATTTTTCAACAAAATACATGAATTCTCAACCAAAGGGATGAATTTTAAACCAGAAATATGAATTATTAACAAAAGAGTTTAAATTTCAACCGAGTAGTTTTATTTTCAACCGAAAAGATAAATTTTCAACTAAAATTATGAATATTTAACTGAAATACTTAAATTTTCAACCAAAAAGATGAATTTTCAAACAAGATTAATTCTCTGCCAAAAAGACGATTTTCAACAAAATACATGAATTTTCAGTGAAATAGTTTATTTTTCAACTAAAAACCACAAATTGTTAACCAAATACATAGTTGAATTTCAAACTAAAAATGATCAATTTTCAACCAAAAATGAAATAGTTCAATTTTTAATTTAAAAAATTAATTTTAAACCTAACTGATAAAAGAAGATTAATTTCTAACAAAAAAGACAAATTTTCAACAAAATACATGAATTTTCAACTAAAAAAGAGAAAATATTAACAAAAAATTGGATAGTTATATTTGCAGTTGAAAAAATTAATGCTCAACTAAAGAGATGAATTTTCAACTAAAATGGTGGGATTTTCAATTGGAATAGTCACATTTTCAGTTTAAAAAAAAAAGAATTTTTAATAAAAAATAAGTAATTTTCAAAAAAATAGCTACATTTTTAAACGAAGTGATGAATTTTCAAGTACAATTATGAATCTTCAACTGGAATAGTTGAAATTTAGAGCAAATTTCAACTAAAATAATGAATCTTTAACGAGAATAATTGAATTTTCGACCAAAAAGATTAATTTTCAACTAAGAAGATTAATTTCTACCAAAAAAGACGAATATTCAACTAAAAAAAATCATTTTTCCACGAAAAATTGAATAGATGAATTTTTAGTTAAAAAAAATTAATGTTCAACCAAAGAAATGAATTTTTAACTAAAAGGATTGTTCAAATATCGTTTTTATTGAATTTTCAATTAAAAAGTAAACTCTTTAATCAAAATAGATAAATTCTGAACCAAAAATATAAAAGAAGACTTTTTAAATAAAAAGAATTAAATTTCAAGTCAAAAAGATGAATTTACAACAAAAAATTCATTTTCTATCAAAAAGTATAAATTTTCTATCCAAAAAGATGAAGGTTTAATAAATGTTTAATCATAAAATAATAATAATATATATAATACTATGAAACATTTTAAGTTAAAAAAATTAATTTTCAACAAAAATACAAATTTTCAACAAAACAGTTTAAGTTTGAACTGAAATAGTTAAATTTGCAGTTATAAATTAATTCTCAGCCAAAGAAAAAACGAATTTTCAACAAAATAGCTCATTTTTCAAACAAAGAGATGAATTTTCAATTAAAATTAATAACTTCAAACAAAAAAATTAATTTTCAACAAGTAATTTAACCAAGTAATTAAATTTTCATTTCAAAAAAGATGAATTCTGAACAAAAACTATAGTAGTTAATATTTCAACCAAAAAAGATTTTAATTTTTAATCAAAAACATTTGAATTCAACCGAAGAAGACGACTTTTCAACAAGACTTGAATTTTCAACTAAGAAAGATTTGGTCACTGAACAGATAGAAAAAATTGCAAAAAAACTGTTTAATTTTCAAGCAAAAAGATGGATTTTCAACAAAGAGGATTAATTTTCTACAAAAAGGAACCAGTTTTCAAGAAAATACATGAATTTTTAACCAGATACTTGAATTTTCAATTAATTTTCAACAAAAAATAGAATAGTTAAATTTTCAGTTAAAAAAATTAATTTCAAACAAAAAAAAAACTAATTTTCAACAAAATAGCTAAATACCGTAATATAAAGCTACTTTTAGAAACAAAGAATCATTGTTACCTAATTTTATATTACAATTTAAAAAAATTAAGCAGGCTCTCGAAAAAATTCCCTGACTTAAAAAAAATTCCTTGACATTCTCAGGTTTTTCCAGGTATATAAAAATTCCCTGACAATTCCAGGTTTTTGCGTTTTTCCAGGTAGGGTAGACACCCTGGTAATAAATCCCAATATTTTTCCGATCCTTCTCCACTCTCTTAAAAGCTGTTACGTAATTTATGGATGACCCCTTACGTTAAAGAAGATTCTGACTCAAATTTCATTTCTGCTTTAATCGTTTTTTTACACTGACAATATGAGATCGCCAAAACAAGCAGTAATAACAGTAAAAGAAGACGTCATTCTTCCGTGACAAGTGAATCTTTTATGACGTTGATATTCGGCTCGCGTGAAAAGTAAGAATAATTATGTACACTGGTCCAATATACATAGGTAGAGATGTCAAATAACTTATCTAACGAATTGTTGGTAAAGCCTAATTAAAACTAGCCTGATCGTCTTTGAGCGGCGAACTGTGCTATGTTCTTCGATTATCACCACATATGCGTCTCGCGAATTTCACTGATAATATGACCTGCCTGCGTCAGTGCCTGAAAAAAAATAGACATTAATAAACAATTTTTAAATAGGTTCCAAGTTCATATTTACAGGGATCATAGCGGTTCAGCAATTCAATCCTATCTTATCTAAAAAAAAAAATAGGTGGAACAAATTATCGAAAATCTCGCTGTCATTGTTCTTTTGAATTTTCTTGAATTTTGTAAATCGCAATTTCGGAATGAGGAATTTTCATTCTAAAAATTTATTTCAAAAAGAGAAACTTTAAATTGTAAATGACTCTTTAATAATAAAGGTAACAATATATTTTTTTAATGTTTTTACCTAATGTTTTGAAAATGAAATAAGGATTCTATTCAAAACCCCTTGTACATTTTAAATTAGGTTATATGTATTTATCTATTAATAAGGATTAAAATTTTTCTGTACCATCAATTTAGTGAATAAAAATTTCCAAATAAGTAATTCTATTTGATGATAAAATTTATTTCTGAATGTTTCTAAACATTATTGATAAAGGAGAAAATTTTAATCATAAATGTATTTTAATATTGGAAAATAATTCTGCTCTCAACATTTTTCAACCAGACTATAATTTGTAAACTTCTTTAAACATTCAAAGAGATGAGAAAAATGAAATTATAGATAAAAACTTAAAATACCTTAGTTTACGAAATTTATAGAATGTAGGTAACGATAAAAAAAAATTGTCGGTACGGATAAATAAAAAATTACCCGTACCGACAAATTTTTAACAAAATTTAGACTTTTGAAAATTTCTAAATAAAATTTTGAAGCTTTTTAATTAAGGATTTTCAAGGTTTTCAGATAATTTAGTTTTTTACATTCTCATCAAAATGAGAAAGTATTGGTTTTATGTGAAAAATGACTTTCGCGGATTCCATCAAATGTCGACTTTTTGAGGCACCCTGAGTCAGAAAAAATAGTTTTTACGTCGGTGTCTGTCTGTCGTTGTCGTCGTCGTCTGTATATCGGATAACTTTTGAAAGACTAATCGGATTGGATTGTGCTTTGGCAGACGGTTTCAGAGGGCAAAAAGAGGAATCGAGTTCGTTAACCAGCTATTTTGGATGAAAATTCGAAAAGTTAGAGCATTTTCAAAATTTTTTAACCATTTTTTGCCAAATTTGAAAATTATATGTAAGGCCGCTTATAGTACTCGAAAATTCAATAAATTTATCCTTACGACTTTTTTTGATAAAAAGAAAATTGTCCGAGTT
>CAKNYM010050895.1:85164-96990 GCA_932195095.1 Andricus curvator
AGCGCGAGGTGAATGCATTATCGAGCGCGAAGCGCGAGATAAACATACAATCGAGCGCGAAGCGCGAGATGAATACCTAATCGAGCGCGAAGCGCGAGATTCAACAGGTGCGCGCCCTAGGCGCGCTGAAACGCGAGCGAAGCGAGCCGCGCGCGGAGCGCGCGATGAGAATGTTAATGTGATGATGAGAATGTTAATTGTTTTTTTGAAACATTATTTTAAAGAAACTATTTAGAAACATTTCAAATGATTTTCTAAAATTTCGGAAAATAATGTAGAAGATTTCAAAGCAAAATTTTGCAATTTTGCAAGATTAAAAAATGTTAGAAAAAATTCGAATAAGTTTAAGAGGTATTTGGAAGTTTTGAAAAGATACAAACATAATTTTATTTAAACAAAATGCAGATTTTTGAAGACTTGAAACAAAAAATTTAGAAGCTTTTTAAGAATTTTGAAAGATTTCAAGAGAATAAAAAATTGTCTTAACATTTCTCGGAAAATTGTTGATGATTTTTTTTTTTTCATTTTACAACATTTATTTTAAGAGAATAATAAAAAAAATAAAATAAATAAAAAAAAGAATAATTAAAAAGATTTCAAAACATTCCAAAATATGTGAAAAATTATCAAAAAAGAATCTGGAAGATTTCAAGGCAATTTTTTTTATTTTTAACAATTAATTTTAAGAGAATACTTAAAAAGATTATAAAACATTAAAATGATTTCCAAAATTGTCAAAAATGAATCCGGAAGATTTTAGAACAATTTTAGGAATAATTCGAGTCAATTCAAAAGATATTTAGGAAATTTGAAAAGATTACAAATATTTTAAAACTTTGAAAGATTTTCAAACATTTATAAAATATTCTTAAATTTTTGCCAAACGTCAAAAAGTCTTAAATATCTTTTAAACTACTCAAATTTTTCCTAAAATTTGGTAAAATCCTGTAAAATAAGTAATTCGAAATTTTTATTTTGCTTTAAAAATTATTTTTTCCTTCAAATTATAATTTGCCTAAATTCTTTTTATTCTGGACTGAAAAATCTTTTTTGGTTACAAGTTCAACAATTTTGTTGAAAATTAGTCTTTTTGGTTTAAAAAATTAATCTCCTTTGGTAGAAATTTCATCTGGCTGAGGATTCAAATATTTTGTTGGATATTCGTCTTTTCGGGTTTAAAATTACACTTTTTAGGTAGAAAACTCAACTATTTTGTTGAAAATTAACTTTATAGTTGAAAATTAATTTTTTTAAATGAAAAGTAACTTGTTTTGTTGAAAATTCAACTTTTTTGCAGAAAAATAGTTTTTTTTTGGTTAACTTAAACTATTTTCGATTTAAAATTAAAATTGATTTGGTTGAAAATTCAACTACTTGCTTAAAAGTTGAACTACTTTGCTAAAAAGTCACTTTTTACCTTGAAGATTAATCATTTTAGTTGAAAATGAACTTTATGGTCGAAAATTTAACTGTTTTGTAGACAATTCGTCTTTTAGGCTGGAAAGAATAATAACTTGGTAGAAAATTACACTATTTCTGATTTAAAACAAAAATATTTTTTGGTTAAATATCAAATATTACATTTTTCGTTGAGATTTCATATGTTTTGGTTAAAAATGCAACTACTTGGTTAAAAATTTAAATACTTTGTTAAGAATTCATTTTTTTGGTTGAAGATTTATCATTTTAGTTGAAAATTTGTCTCTTTGGTTGAAAATTAACTTTATGGTTAAAAATTTAACTGTCTAGTATAAAATTCGTCTTTTTGGCTTGAAAATTCAACAATTTGGTTGAAATTTTTGTTGCTTCTTGACTGAAAATTCTTACTTGTTTGAAAATGTATCTCTTTGGTTGAAAATTTAATTATTTTGTTGAAAACTGGTTTTTTGGTTTAAAATTAACTCTTTTTGAGTAAAAAAATTGTCGTGTAAAAAATGTAACTGTTTTATGAAACATTCGTCTTTTAGGCTTTGAAATTCAACAACTTGGTTGAAATTTTTGTTGTTTCTTGACTGACAAATCTTGCTTGGTTGAAAATTCATCACTTTGGTTAAAAGTTTAACTATTTTGTTGAAAACTCGTTTTTTTTTGTTTAAAATTAATTTTTTTATTGACAATTCACATTTTCGGGTAAAAAATTAAACTGTTTTGTAGAAAAATCGTCTTTTAGGTTGGAAAAATTGATAATTTGGTAGAAAATTCCACTATTTCTGATATAACATTAAAATATTTTTTTATTAAAATATCAACTATTACTTTTTTCGTCGAGAATTCATCTTTTCTGGTCGAAAATGCAACTACTTGGTTAAAAATTCATCTCTTTGGTTAAAAATTTAACTATTTTGTTAAAAACTCGTTTTTTTTTGTTTAAAATAAACTTTTTTCTTGAAAATTCTCATTTTCGGGTAGAAAATTAAACTGTTTTGCAGAAAATTCGCCTTTTAGGCTTGAAAAATTAATAATTTGGTAGAAAATTCCACTACATATTTCTGATATAACATTAAAATATTTTTTTATTAAAATATCAACTATTACTTTTTTCGTCGAGAATTCATCTTTTCTGGTCGAAAATGCAACAACTTGGTTAAAAGTTTAAATATTTTGTTAAAAATTCATTGTTTTGGTTTAAAATTCAAATAATTTGTTAAAAATTAATCTATTTGCTTGAAAAGGCTAACTTTTCACTTAAAATATTAAGAATTCGAAGCGTTTCAATTTGAATTTAATATTAATACCCATATTAATTTTATTTAAATCAATTTATTCTCCTATTTTCGTGAAAAATCTTATTTCCACTATTTTTAGAGCATTTTGGCCTGTCAATCCTATTACATCTATAAAAATGTTTTTGATTTGCAACTACAAAATGGGTTTATCTTTCGGGTTTTAGTTTCTCAATTGAATAGCTAGCGAGATACATTCGCTGTCGATGATTTCCTTCAAATCTACAAAAATTAGCAAATAAATCGTTTGGGAAATATTTGAAATTCGTATCATCAGAAAGAATTTCTTTCATAGCGTCTTCTTTTCTGATGTCTTAAACTATTGTTTCTGATTCTTAAAAAATGAATAGAGACCTTATAAAAAAGGGGAAAATTATCGACTTTAGGTGTTTTAGGAGGTTTTTCGAATTTAACGGGGGGAAAAAAGCGAATTATGTAAAAAAAAAAAGGGGGACGGACTGTGATCCCTGTATTGATTAATTTTTTAAATGATTACCTTGAGCATGTCTGCAGCTTCTTTACGTCTAACGGCGATGTGTTCGCTCTCATTGAGGAGCTGTTCTGCGTGGTCGGATTTGTATAAGTGCGTTACGAGCTCACTCTGAAGATTATCTTTCACATAATTTACTAGGAAATGCATGACAGCTTTAGGAACGCTGTCTTGAATTGATTTACGCACTATGTAGAAGTAAGACTTGATTAGTCTCTCTGAAACGAAAATTTAAGTGTTTCAATTAGAAAATATTCAATAGAGAAAAAGTTTCGAAAAAAGTATCTTCTTCCCAACCGAGAGGTTGATCACTCTTGAAATCTGGTGTACAAGCCTTCGTGAAATCTTTAAACTTTTTGTGCAATCTCTTGAAATCCTTTGAAATCTTTCGATGTTTTTTTAAATCTGTTGGCATTTTTATAATTTAAAAATATTTCCAAAATAGTGAATCTATTCACGTGTTTAAAATTCGAAGCATCTGTTTAAAAATATATTTTTCTAGCTTCAAACATTATTATTGAGAAATACATCAAATTTACTAAACTATCTCTAAATCTTTTGAAATTTCTTGAAATCTTATAAAATCTTTTAAATCTTTGAAAATCTCTTGAAATCCATTTAAAATCCCTTGAAATTTTCCAATCTTTTTTAACTTTGGTAAGACATTTGTAAATCTTTGGAATTTTGGTGAAATCTTTGAAATCTTCGAAATCTCTTGAATACATTGAAAATCTCTAGAAATATTTTCAAATATTTTAAATCTTTTTAAATCTTATAAAATCCTTGGACATGTCTTGAAATCTTATAAAATCTTTGAAAACTCTTGAAATCTATGAAATACCCCTTGAAATCTTCGAAATCTCTGGAAATTTTTTGAAATCTTTTAAATCCTTTGAAAATCTGTCAGAATCTTTTGAAATTTTTTTAAAAGTACAGAAATCTTCGAAATATTTTATAATCTTAAAGATCTTATAAAGTCTCTAGAAATCCCATGAAATCTCTGAAATATTTTGTGAAATTCTTTGGATTCCTCGATATCCCTTCAAGTTTTACATATTTCAAATCATTTTAAATCTTATAAAATCTCTGGAAATGTCTTGAAATTTGATAAAATCATTGAAATCTCTTGATATCTACAGAAATTCTTAAAAAATCTGTCGAAATCTCTTGAAATTTTTTTTAATTTCTGAAAATCCCTTGAAATCTTCAAAATCTTTTGAAAGTTTAAATCTCTTGAATTCTTTAAAAATCGCTTGAAATCTTTTGAATTTTTTTTAAATCTCTTGAATCCTTTCAAAATCTGTCGATATCTATTGAAATCTTTTAAAATCTTCGAAATCTTTTGGAATTCTTGTGAAATCTTTGGAAATCTCTTGAATTCTTTAGAAATACTTCGACATCTTTTTAAATATTTTAAATATTTTTAAATCTTATAAAGTCTTTGCAAATGTCTTGAAATATAAAATCTTTGAAATATCTTCGCATCTATAAAATGCCCCTTGAAATCTTTGAAATCTCTTGCAATTTTTTTAAACCAAATGAATGCTTTAAAAATCTGTCAAAATCTATTGAAATCTCTTGAAATTTGAAGAAATCTTTTGAAATTCTTGTGAAATATTTGAAATCTCTAAAATCTCTTGAAATCTCTTGAATTCTTTTAAAATCCCTCGAAAATTTTAAAAATGTCTTAAATCTTTGTAAACCTCATAAAATCTTTGGAAATGTCTTAAAATCTTATAACATCTTATACAATCTTTGAAAAATCTTGAAATCTGTAGAATACCCCTTGAAATCTTCGAAATCTCTTGACATTTTTTAAATCTTTTGAATCCCTTAAAAATACGTCGAAATCTATTGAAATTTTTTGAAATCTTTTCACATTCTTGTAAAATATTTGAAATCTTTTAAAATCTCTTGAAATCTTATAAAATATTTCAAAACTCTGGAAGACTCTTGAAATCTATTTGAAATCTCTTGAAATATTCGATTCTTTTCAAATTTTGGTCAAATATTTTGAAATCTTCAAAATCTCTTGAAATTCCGTGAAATCATTGAAATGTATAAAACTTTTTTGAAATATCTTGAATTCTTTAAAAATCCCTCGAAATTTGTCACAATATTTTTAATCTTTTTAAATCTCATGAAATCTTTGGAAATGTCTGCAAATCTTATAAAATCTTTGACAAATCTTGAAATATGTAGAATACCCCTTGAAATCTTTGAAATCTCTTGAAATTTTGTGAAATCTTTTGAATCCTTTAAAAATCTTTTGAAACCTCTGGAAATCTCTTGATATTTTCGAAATTTTTTGAAAGTTTCGATCTCTTGAATTCTTTAAAATCCCCTTGAAATCTTTTGAAAACTGTTAAAGTCTCAAGGATCTTATAAAATCTCTGAAAATACCTTGAAATCCTCCAAATCTGTTTAAATCTTATAAACTCTTTTTAATTTCTTGAAATCTATAGAAATCCCTTGAATTTTTTTAAAATCTTTTTACTCCTTTCAAAATCTATCGATATCTATTGAAATCTTTTAAAATCTTCGAAATCTTTTGAAATTCTTGTGAAATCTTTGGAAATCTCTGGAATTCTTTAGAAATACCTGGACATCTTTTTAAATATTTCAAATATTTTTAAATCTTATAAAGTCTTTGGAAATGTCTTAAAATATTATAAAATCTTTGAAAAATCTTGGCATCTGTAAAATGCCCCGTTTAAATCTTTGAAATCTCTTAAAATTTTTTTTAACCGATTGAATCCTTTAAAAATCTGTCAAAATCTATTGAAATCTCTTTTAATTTAAAGAAATCTTCGAAATCTTTTGACATTCTTGTGAAATCTCTAAAATCTTATAAAATCTTTGAAATCTCTGGAAGTCTCTTGAAATCTATTTGAAATCCCTTGGAATATTCGATTATTTTTAAATTTTTGTGAAATATTTTTAAATCTTCGAAAATCTTTTGAAATATTGAAATATTGAAATATTGAAATATTGAAATATTTAAAATCTATTGAACGTTTTTGAAATCTCTTGAATTCTTTAAAAATCCCTTGAAATTTTTAAAAATGTCTTACATCTTTGGAAATGTCTTAAAATCTTATAACATCTTTGAAAAGGCTTGAAATATGTAGAAAACCTCTTAAAATCTTCGAAATCTCTTGACATTTTTTTCATCTTTTGAATCCTTAAAAAATCAGTCAAAATCTATTGAAATTTTTTGAAATCTTCGAAATCTTTTCACATTCTTGTAAAACATTTTAAACCTCTTAAAATCTCTTGAAATCTTATAAAATATTTGAAAACTCTGGAAGTCTCTTGAAATCTCTTGAAATATTCGATTCTTTTCAAATTTTGGTGAAATATTTGGAAATCTTCAAAATCTTTTGAAATTTTTGTGAATCCTTGAAAATCTCTTGAAATTCCGTGAAGTCATTGAAATCTATAGAACTTTTTTGAAATCTCTTGAATTCTTGAAAAATCCCTCGAAATTTTTTACAATATTTTTAATCTTTTTAAATCTCTTGAAATCTTTGGAAATGTCTGGAAATCTTATAAAATCTCTGACAAATCTTGAAATCTGTAGAATACCCCTTGAAATCTTTGAAATCTCTTGAAATTTTCGAAATGTTTTGACATTCTTGTGAAATATTGTAAATCTTTCGAAATCTCTTGAAATATCTTGAATTTTTTTTTAATATTTTGAATCCTTTAAAAATCTGTCGAAATCTATTAAAATATAAAGAAACCTTCGAAATCTTTTGACATTCTTGTGAAATCTTTAAAATCTTTTGAAATCTCTCGAAATCCTTTAAAATCTTCGAAATCTCGTAAAAATTTTGTAAATTTCTTGCAATCTTTAAAAATATCTTTGAATCTTTTTAAATATTTTTAATTTTATAGAATCTGTGAAAATGTCTTGAAACCTCATAAAAACTTTGAAGTCTCTTGAAATCTATAGAAATCCCTTGAAATCACTTGACATTTATTAAAATCTTTTGAATCCTTCAAAAATCGGTCAAAATTCGTTGAAATATTTTGTAATTTCTTGAAATCCATTAAAATCTCTTGAAACCCCTGGAAATATTCTTAATCTCTTGACATTTTTTGAAATTTCTTGAATTCTTTAGAAATCCTTCGAAATCTTTGGAAAACTGGTGTACACTCAAAAGTCGAGTTTCCAACCCCTTAGTCCCAACTTTAACCCATTTTCTCACCAATGACATCACAGTCTCGCTGTTCTCGATCGCTGAGTTTACGAGAAGTTTGCATAGGCACCTCTGGCAGTAGATTTACAGGTTTTTGTTGAGGCGAGGCCCTCTGGCCATCAATCAGCGGATTTGGTGACATGTTATCACGATTTCTGACTGGCGATCCATCGGCTGAATTTGCTGTCGAATCTGTTTTTCCTTGCGGCAAGAGATTGCTCAGGAGCCAGTGGTTCTGCTGAGCCTGCTCCGATGGCACATCATCACGACTATTAACCGACCTTGAATTCTGGTAGAAACGTGTTAATGGGTTAGTAAATTAGTCGATAAACTGTAATTATACATTCAATCACTTCACTTTTTTTAATTACTTCAGTTACTCTAATTATTTCAGTTATTTCAGAGAGATATATCCTGTCAAATACTGATATATCTTTTACACATGTTAGATAAGTAATCTCTAATCCAATCCAGTCAAAATTCCAATCACTAAACTAAATCGTAAAATTAATGAATTTTAAGATTCTGACACGACTTAGTAACTTGACTAGTCAGGGTGTCTACTCAAATCCTGGAAAAAAATTCTTTCCAAATATCTCAAGTACCTCAAGTTTGTTCTAGGTATAATTTTTCATCGTAAGGAGCCCTTTGAATATTTCGCATTTTTTAAAACAATTGACTCGGAATATGTATACAGTTTTGCGAGTTTATTATAAATAATGTTTTTTTTCAGTTTCTAGGGATTCAATAAATATGTTAAATTTAGAAAGCGTTGGCAAATTATATTAAAGATATTCTTGAATATATTAGCTCCATCGATTAATTAAATGATTAAATAATAGTAAAAACATAATTAATCATTTCTTGAATTCGTCCCTAAAGTCCATGAAATTGAATAATACTTCAATCCAATTTTTATTTTATTATATTAAATCCAATTTAAACCGCTTCAAATGTATAACTTTTAAAGTAAGAATATTGCATTTTCAACAAGATAGATGAATTTTTAACCAAATAGTTGAATTTTCAGCCAAAAAGATCAAGTTTCTACCAAAAAAGACGATTTTTCAACAAAATACATGAATTTTCAACCAAACTCTTGAATTTTCATCTAAAAAAATCAATTTTCAACCAAACTCTTGAATTTTCATCTAAAAAAATCAATTTTCAACCAAATAGTTGAATTTTGAACTAAAAAAGATCAGTTTTCAACAAAAATTGGAATAGTTACATTTTCAACTAAAAAATATAAATTGTCAATATTCAATTGGAATAGTTACACTTTCAGTTGAAAAAAAAAAATCAATCAAACTGATGAATTTTCAACTAAAATGCTGAATCTTCAGCTGGAATAGTTGAATTTTAAACCAAAAAGATTAATTCCCAATTAAAATGATGAATCTTTAACTGGAATATTCGAATTTTTAACAGAAAAGTAGAATTTTTCACCAAGAACATTAATTTCTACCCAAAAAGACACATTTTCAACAAAATACATGAATTTTCAACTAAAAAGGATAAATTATCTACCAAAAACTAAATAGTTAAATTATCAGTTAAAAAAATTAATATTCTACCAAAGAGATAAATTTTCAACCAAAGAGATAAATTTTCAACTAAAATGATGGCATATTCAATTTGAATAGTTACATTTTCAGTTAAAAAAAAAATATTATCAACCATCAACAATGATGATCTTTCAACTGGAATGTTGCATTTTAAACCAAAAAGATGAAGTTTCAACCAAAAAGATGAATTTTCAAACAAGATAATGAATTTTTAACTAAAATGAAGGAATATTCAACTGGAATAGTTACATTTTCAGTTAAAAAAAATTAATTTTTAACCAAAAAAACGAATTATCAACAAAATAGCTAAAGTTTCAACTTGAATAGTTAAATTTTCAGTAAAAAAGAAATGAAATTTCAGCCAAAGAAAAAACGAATTTTCAATCAAATAGTCGATTTTTCAACTAAAGAAACGAATTTTGAATTAAAATAATGAATCTTTAACCAAAAAAATTAATTTTTAACAAAAGAGTTCAACTTTCGACCAAGCGATTAAATTTTCATTCCAAAAAGATGAAAATGTAAGATAAATGTAGTAGTTGATATTTCATACAAAAAAGATTTTAATTTTTAATCAAAATCAGTAGAATTCAACCAAAAAAGACGACTTTTCAACATAAGTTGAATTTTCAACTAAGAAAGATTTTTCCGTCAAGAGAGAAAAAAACTGCAAACGAACTGTTGAATTTTCAAGCAATAAGATGAATTTTCAACCAAGAATGAGATTAATTTTCTACCAAAATGAAAGAATTTTCAACAAAATACTTGAATTTATAATCAAATACTTGAATTTTCAACAAAAAATAAGACAGTTACATTTTTAGTAAAAAAAAATTAATTTCAAACAAAAAACGATTTTTTAACAAGAAAATGAAATGTAGCAATATAAAGATACTTTTACAAATGAAGAATCATTGTTATTCAATTTTATATTGTAATTAAAAAAAATAAGCACGTTCTCGAAAGAAAATCCCTGACATTTCCAGTTTTTTCAGGTATATAAAAATTCCCTGGCAATTCCAGGTTTTCCAGGTAGGGTAGACACCCTGTTAGTTTAAATACATAATGAGATATTCCGAAATTCTACACATATTTTTAACTCTCTAAAGGAAATTCATCTCTTCACTGCCGATTATCATTACCTCCATAATTTGTAAGCAATCTCCTAAAACGCATTAAAAAAATGTTTAATTGCGAAAATAAATAACCAAATTAAATTCTAGGAAATTATTTTGTATTCAAGTTTCACTTACTTTGTCAAAGGGTACAATGGCACTGGAGACAGAGGAGGAAGATACATGCCTTCTACTTTTCTGCTCTATATCTGTATCCTTAAACATCGAAGAGGCAAAGGCAGCATCCTTATTGAAATCTGGGTGCTTCGTGTTGATATAAGCTAACTCAATAGCGACTAGATTTTCTACCTGAATTAATAAACAAAAAAGGAAACCAAATAAGTAACATAATTAAATAAATTATTAGCAAATTATAAACGCGCTACAGCGCATGGGATACACTGCATTACCAATTATTAATATACAAATATAAAACAAGATTACTATGATTCCAATTTTAAAATGTACAGTAGTTAAATAATTTCCACACAAAAATAATTTGAAAGACATGATTTTATTTTTCATGCATAAATGTTCAATTTTTTCACAGATTATTGTGGGAAGGGGCTTGGAAAATTATTATTGAATAATTATTTAATTACATAAAATTAATTCATTAGTAATTTTTCTAATTTGACGTTATTATTAGTAAAGATTTTAAATTTAAATCTAATTATTAAAATTTTAAAATCTGTAAATAATAATATTAAGAATTTAATTTAATAATAACAATAATGGATTAATTAAATTAATTAATTATAAATTAATTATTTTTCATGCAAAAATGTTCAATTTTTTCACAGAGTAATATGGAACAAAATGTGGGCTTGGAAATTTGGAAAGTTACCTAAAAAATATTCAGTTCTTAATCCTTTTTCAGAATTTTTCAATTGTGGAGAATTTCAATTTAAAATAATTATGCGTGAAATAGTTTAATTTCAAATATGTATCAGCACTAAAATTAGTAATTTTGAATAATTTTTCGTCGATTGAATGACATTTTTTGATATACAAAAAAAAACTATTATGACACTACATCAAAACTCAGTAATTTTGAATGTTTCATTCCTTCATTCCTTTGAATTCTTTTAACTTCCTTCCATTCTTCTAAATTCCTCCGAATTCCATAATATATCTGAATTTATTATCTGAATTCACGGAATTCCCTGAATCATCTGAATTCCTTGAATTCGTGTAATTCGTGAAATTTCCTTAATTACAAGGACTTCAAAATAATGCAAAGAATCCAGAAGAATTCAAAGAATTGCAAAGAATTCAGCGAATTCAGAATATTCAAGAGAATTCAAGGAATTCAGAATATTCAAAGATTTTAAGGAATTCAGAGAATTTAGAGAATTCACGGAATTCATAATATTCAATGAATTCAGAGACGTCAGAGAATTTCAGGGATTTCAGAGCATTAAAGCAATTCAATAAATTCATTAAATTGAAGGAATTGACAGAGTTGAGAGAATTCAGGGAATTTTAGGAATTCAGAATATTCAAGGATTTCAGAGAATTCCGAATATTCAAGGAATTCAAAGATTTCACGGAATTCAGGGGATTTCAGAGCATTTAGGGAATTTAGAGAAGTCAAGTAATTCAGAATATTAAAGGAATTCAGAGAATTTAAGGAATTTCAGAGCATTTAGGAAATTCAAGGAATTTAGAGAATGTAAAAAAATTCAGAGAATTTCAGAAAGTTCAGAGCATTAGGGAAATTCA
>CAKNYM010050895.1:100084-113844 GCA_932195095.1 Andricus curvator
TTAAAAGTATTGTTTTCCCTAGCCAAAATTTTTATATTATCAAAATCTAAAAAATTCAATTGGAAAAATTATTACTTTTACTATTTTTTTAAAAAAGGAAGTTTTTTTATAAATACTTCAATGTGTTTTAACTAAGGTATGACAATAACTATTTCATTTCTATTTTTATAAAACTGGTATTTTAATGACGACATAAATTATGTGACTGTAAAATTCCTTCCTTTTTTAAATTATAGATTTGTTTTATCGACTCTTTGAAAAAGACCCACAGTGTTGGTCGAAATGTTGAGGATTTCTTCTTCTTTTTTTTTTAATAAATATGTTTTTTACATATTTTTGGAAATTTTATTTTGACTTCATATTGACCGTAAGACCGACTATATTAGCAATAATGTATTAAATTTTTAGTTAAAAATACATCTTATTTGGTTCAAACTTGAATTATTTGGTTTAAAATTCAACAATTTGATTACATTTTTTTTTCTTTCTATTTTATATTTTTCTTTATAAATCTTTCTAATTTTTGTTGTTGTTTAAAAATGCAACTGTTTGGTTGGAAATTAATCTGTTTTAGTTGATAAATCAAGTCTTTTATTTAAAATTCATTTTTTTTCATAAAATCCAACTGTTTTTTATTTTAAATTAAAATCATTTTTTGTTCGAATATCAGCTATTGCGAGTTTCGCTGAAAATTTATGTTTTTAGGGTGTAAATTCAACTCCTTGCTTTAAAGTTGAACTACATTCTTAAAAGTTCAATTTTTTATTTAAAGGTTCATAGTTTTAGTTGAAAATTAGTTTTTTTTGTTTGTTAAAAATGAATTTTTGTCAACTAAAAATGTACCTATTTTGTTGATAATTAAATAGTTTGATTGAAAATAAACTTTTCTTTTTAAAACTTATATTCTCGGGTTGAAAATTCAAACTGTTTTGTAGAAAAATCGTCTTTTTGGCTTGAAAATTCAACTATTTAGTACAAAATTAAACTGTTTTGTAGAAAATTCGTTTTTTTGTATTTGAAAATCAGCTCTCTTAAATGGAAATTTAACTACTCCATTTTTGGTTAAAATTGACTGAAATATAAACTAAAAATACGGCTGCAAAGTACTATGGACGTATTCACTATTTGCTTCCTCATAGAGGGAGGCTTCCCCTAACAAAAGAAAAATATTGATACTTTCAATATTTTGCAAGCTTATGTTTCTGTCTTTCCGAATATTTTATTTTCACAAAATCTTCTGTTACAATGAACAACTTTTAAACCTACGGTAGTTTTATATTTTAAATTAAAACCTCATAGAAACAATGTAACTTTTCTTAAAACTTTCTGAGTAGCTATTGATTAATCAATCATGGTCAAATGTATGTATTTTGTTGAAAATTCATTTTTTTTGCTACAAAATTAATCTTCTGTGTTGAAAATTCATCTTTTTGGTTAAAAATTTAACTATTTGGTTGAAAATTCAACTGTTTTGTAGAAAGCTCATATTTTTGGTTAAAAATGCAACTGCTTAGTTGAAAATGAATCTCTTTTGGTAGAGAATTCAACTATTTAGTTGGAAATTCGTCATTTTTGGTTCAATTCAACTGTTCTTAATTTAAAATGAAACTCTTTTTTTGGTTAAACATCAACTAATATATATATATATTTTTTTTTTTTTGAAATTCATCTTTTTTCATTGAAAAAAGAACTACTTGGTAGAAAGTTGAATTACGTTGTTAAAAATTCATTATTTAAGTTGAAGATTCATCAATTTAGTTAAAAATTCATTTCTTGGGTTGAATATTAATTTTTTCAACTGAAAATTTAACTATTTCATGTTTGCTTGAAAATTAATCTTTTTTACTTAAAGATTTAACTATTGAGTAGAAAAATTAATCTTCTTGGTTGAAAATTCCTATTTCTGGTAGAAAAATTAATTCTCTTGGTTGAACATTTAACGGTTTGCTTTAAAATTGATGTATTTCGTTTAAAATTCATATTTTTAAATGAAAATACAATTCCATGATTGCAAGGTGAACTATTTTCATAAAAATTCATTTTTTTTAAATTCAAAATTTTTAGTTGAAAATTCATCTCTTTGTTTGAAAACTGAGGTACACCGTTCAAAATTCTTTTTTCTGGTTAAAAATTAGTTTTATTAACTGAAAATTTAACATTTTGGTAGAAAATTCAACTTTTATGTTGAAAATTAATATTTTCGAGTTAAAAATTGAACTGTCTTGTAGAAAATTCGTGTTTCTATTTTGAACATTGAACTTTTTAGTACATAATTCGTTTTTGAAAATTAAAAATTAATTTTTTTAAAATAAAAATGTAAATATTTCACTTTTGGTTAAGAATTGATCTTTTTTAGTTAAAAACTTCAACTATTCGGATGGAAATTTATGTATTTTGTTGGAGATTCGCTTTTTGGTAGAAAATTTATGTTCTTGGTTGAAAATTCAAATTTGATTAAAAACTGATGAATTTTATTGAGAATTTGTCTTTTTTTATAGAAAATTCTACAATTTTGTAAAAAATTCAACTTTTTTGTAAAAAAATTCGTTTTTTTTAGTAAAAATTAATTTTTTAAATGAAAATTTAACTATTCACTTTTGGTTAGAAATTTATCTTTCTTAGTTAAAATATTCAACTATTCGGTTAAAAATGTATGTATTTTGTTGAAGATTACTCTTTTTTGGTAGAAAATTTATCTTCTTGGTTAAAAAATTAAATATTTGATAAAAAATTAAATATTTGATAAAAAATTTACGTATTTGGTTGAGAATTTGTCTTTTTTGTTAGAAAATTAATCTTCTTTGTTGAAAATTCATCTTTTTGGTTGAAAATATACCTTCAAATCTGGCAGGCAATCGCGAATGTGATGCATCAGAAGTCGATTGAGTGTTTTGGCTAAGTACGGCGTTCCATTTCGATTTGCCAGCGTTGGATATTTGCGCTGGAGAAATGCGGCTTCGTCTTTAAGAGCGTCTTGTATTGTTTTCTTATTATTTATGTCTTGCTGAGACCGATTGACCACTCCGATGATCCCCAGTTTTACAGGAATCACTCGACCACAGAGAATATCAATCGCATCGGTACCTGAAAAAATATTTTAAATAACCATTTTTAAAAAAAAAACAAAAACAAAGCCTTTATTAAAATTTTTGAAATTACTACTACCCCCAAAATTATTCAACAGTCACGTTTCTCAATAAGACAGATTAAAAAGGAAGTAAAAATATTAAAAACCTTGAGTAAAGAATTTCAATCTTCTACAGTGTTCTTAAAAATATAAATTTCTTATAGTGAATAGCACTATTTACTAAAATAACCCGTAGAAAAAATTATGCACGCAAGTGCAGAATTTTATTTTTAAAATGAACTTAAGGAAAATGAAACATATTAAATAATTGGAAATGTGTACCTGTTTTAAAGGTACTCTCGTATGTAATTTTGAACATTTTTTTTAAGTTCAATTTTGAAGACTTACAATTGAAAATTCTTCATTTTTAAAGATTGGCAATTGAAAATTCTTTTATTTGTAATATTTACAATTGAAAATGCATTAATATAGAATGTTTATAGTTTGAAATGATGTAATTTTGAAAGATTTTTGGGAATATGCAGTTCAATTGGGAAAATTTACAATGGAAAATTCTTCAATTTTAACGATTCGCACATTAAAACTCTTCCATTTTTAAGAATTACACTAAATGAAGATTGAAGATTTAAAATATAAACTTCTTAAATTTTGAATATTTACAATTTAAATATGTACTTCATTTTTAACAATTATTGGCAACTTAAACTTCTTCTATTTGACTTAAAATGGAAAATTCATCAACTTTGAAGATGAATTCCGTAAATGATGAAGAAAATTTAAATTTTCATCAGACGTTTCGGCTCCATATATGGGCCCTCTTCAGTGATTTATTCTAGAAAATTTTTTTTTTGTACATTTCACTTAAAACGGAAAACTGATATTAGTACTGAGGGTCGCAAAAAGCCACGAGCAATCAATTTGGAATATAGTTCAATTTTGAAGATTTACAATTGTAATTTCTTCAATTTTAACGATTTGAAATTAAAAAATTCCTCCATTTTTTAAGATTTACATTAATTAAAGATTCATTAATTTGGAATGTTAATAGTTTGAACTGATGTCATTTTAAACGCTTTTTAAAATATGTAGCTCAATTCTGAAAATTTAAAATACTTCAATTTTTAAGACTTGCAAATGAAGGTTCTTCAATTTTAAAGACGCATAAATCAAAATTCTTAAACTTGGAGTATGTTGAAGATCAAAAGTCAAGAGTTTTCAATTCCAAATCTTCCAAATTGAAAAAGTTTCAAATGTAAAACGTCAAATTTACAGAATTTTTAATTGTAAAACTACAAACTTGCATAATTTTAAATCATATATACATTTTAAAAATTAAATTTTTTTACAGGTTTAAAGAGTTACAATTCAAAATTATTCAATTTTTAAGATTTATGTTTTAAAGGCACTTGTATGTAATTTTAAACGTTTTTTTTTAATAATTCAATTTTGAAGATTTACAACTGAAAATTCTTCAATTTTGAAGATTTACAATTTAAAATTCTCCATTTTTAACGATTGGCCATTTAAAATTATTATATTTGACTTAAAATGAAAAATTCTTCAATTTTGAACATTTAACATTGAAAATTCTTCATTTTTAACGATTGGTTATTAAAAATTCTTCCATTTGTAAAATTTACAATGGAAGATTCATTAATATGGAATGTTTATAGTTTAAAATTATGATAGAAAGTGATGCAATTTTCAATGCTTTTTTCTAAATATTTTAAACTTAAAGATTTAAAATTGAAATTTATTCAATTTTATAGATTTTCAATTGAAAATTCTTCAATTGTGAACAGTGAAATGTTTTGTGTTCTTTTGAAATCATTAAAATCTTCTCAAATTTGTTGAAACATTTTGAAATAGTTTAACATCTTTGAAAGATTTGTGAAATCTTTCGTATTCGTTTGAAATCATTGAAATATTTGAAATCGTTTAAAATCTTTGAAATGTTTTGAAATCTTTGGAACTCTTGTATTCTTTTGAAATCTTATGAAATTTTTATGAAATCTTTGTGAAATTTTTGTGAAATCTTTGTCAAGTCTTTTGAAATCTTTGTGAAATTTTTCTTAAATCTTTGTTTGTGAAATATTTTTTATTCGTTGAAAAAATTGAATTATTTGAAATCTGTTTTTTTTTCAACTCCCCTTTTCAAATCTTTGAAATCCTTTAAATCTTTTAAAATATTTTTATAATTTTCAAGTTGAATATCACAAAAAATGTATACTCTAATATTCTATATTAGCCCAGGCGAAATAAAAAACGTATAGAATTATTCACAATACTAAAGTCTGTTCATTACAATCTATAAAATAATAGGTAAAGTCTACAAAAAATGCCTAGAAATCTCTTTATTTATTCTATAATGAGTAAACGACAAATTATATATTGATAAATGAAAAACTTTTCAGTATCAAGATTTCTTCTAAACGAGATTTTTCTGCCATAACAGACTAAAAGATTTAAATTACTTTTAGCATTTCAATAAAATAACTGTTTTAAAAGGAAAAAAATTTAATTCAAGGTTCTCGTGAAAAATTCAAGGAGATTTCCAGGTTTTCAAGGTTCAAAAAAAATTCAAGTTACAGGGGAAAGGAAGGGGTAAAAAATTGACAAAAAAATGTGTTACGTAATGTATGGATGGTCCCTTACCAGCATCCATAAGGTCCATTTTAGTGACAACGGCCAGCGTACGTCTTCCGTCGGGATCGACATCCTTGCTCAGCTTCAAGCTTTCGCTCGTAGCCATATCTGTATTTGCAGTGACGACTGCCAGAATGATAGAATTAGGATTGCAAATATACTTGAGTACCAGTTGACGGATTTGCGCCTCGATGTCTTCCGGTTGATCGCCTACAGGAACTTTCGTAATTCCAGGCAAATCTATTAACGTCAGGTTTACTACCGAACTTGAATATATCTTTAAATTAATCGGTTCTGGACAAATGCCTTTGTTTGAGCCTGCCATCCGATCGGTTTCAGCCTCGATCTCCTGCCGAATTTCATCGAAATTTTTGTAAATTATGTTCTTCTTGTGCAGGAAGGTTCCCCAATCCTCGGCGTCTAAAGTTCCATCCTCGGCGCTTCTGTATTCCCTATCTTCCTTGGGGGTGTAAACGAGCTGGAGAACTAGAGGCCGACGAGTTACTATCCCTATCCCTCGAGGCAAGAAGGAACGACCCACTAGACTCTCGATTACGGAGGACTTTCCCGAACTCTGAAAGAAAAAAGAGGGAAAGTTTATTAATAGAATGAATTAAATTGAATTTTCTGGATATTTCAGTAATATTCAACTCTCTTGCTCCTGAAAAGATAGAATCTTATTGTTAATAAAAAATTAAAAACCAGACTTTACAGGCCAAAATGCTCTAAAAACACGTAGGTATCATATTTTCAAGATTTTAAGTCGAAATATTTTCCATTTTCAACAAAATAATTGAATTTTTAAGTAGGAAAGATGAATTCTCAAACAAAGAAAATTAATTTTCAACCAAACAGCTAGTTTTACAACCAAATAGTTGAACTTTCAAGCAAAAGCGATGAATTACCACAAAAAAAGTTGAATTTCTAACCAAAAGAGATGAATTCTGAACCAAATATATAACAGTAGGCTTTTCAATTGACAAGAAATCACTTTCAACCAAAAAAGAATATTTTTCTACCAAAAGATGAATTTTCAATCCAAAAGAACGAATTTTCTTTCCAGAAAGACGAATGTTCAACCAAATAATAACATTTTCAACCAAATAGTAGACTTTTCAATAAAAAATAAATTCACTTTCAACCAAAAAAGGTTACTTTTCTACCAAAAGATGAATTTTCAATCCAAAAGGACGAATTTTCTATCCAAAAAGACGAATGTTCAACAAAACAATTCAATTTTCAAACAAAAAGGATGACCTTTTATAACAATAAATGAACTTTCAATCCAAAAGGACGAATTTTCTATCCAAAAAAGACGAATGTCTAACAAAACAGTTGAATTTTGGAAAAAAAAGATTACTTTTTCTACCAAGAGATGAATTTTCAATCAAAAAAGACGAATTTTCTATCCGAAAAAAGACGAATGTTCAAACAAAAAAGTTGAATTTTCGACCAAAAAAGATGACTTTTTAACAAAATATATGAATCTTGAACCAAATAATTAAATTTTTAACAAAATATTTTAACTTTTAACTAGGGAAGATGAATTTTCAAACAAACAATTCAATTTTCAACTAAACAGGTACTTTTACGACTAAATAATTGAACTTTGATGCAAAAGACAAATTTTCAACAAAAAAGTTGAATTTTTAACCAAAAGAGATGAATTCCGTACCAAAAATATAACAATAGGCTTTTCAATTTACAAGAATTAACTTTCAAACAAAAAAGATTACTTTTCTACCGAAAGATGAATTTTCAATCCAAAAGCACGAATTTTCTCTTTCCAAAAAGACCAATGTTCAACCAAATAATAACATTTTCAACCAAATATTACAATTTTTAGGCAAAAGATATGAATTCTCAACCAAAAATATATTAGTAGACTTTTCAAATAAGCATAATTAACTTTCAACCTAAAAATAAATATATATGTTTAACAAACCAGTTTCATTTTTGAGCAAAAAAATTACTTTCAATCAAACTATTTGGATCTTCAAACTAAAAGGACGAATTTTCTATCCAAAAAGACGAATGTTAAACAAAACAGTTGAATTTTCAAGAAAAGAATGAAATTTTTAACCAAAAGAGATGAATTCAGAACCAATAATATATAATTAAACTTTTCAAATAAAAATAATTTAATTGCAACAGAAAAAGATGAATTTTCAACAAAAAAAGATGATTTTTTCTACCAAAAGGTGAATTTTCAATCCAAAAGGACGAATTTGCTATCCAAAAAGACGAATGTTAAACAAAACAGTTGAATTTTCGACCAAGAAAGATGACTTTTTAACAAAATAGTTGAATTTTTAAAAAAATAATGAAATTTTTAACCAAAAGAGATTAATTCAGAACCAAAAATATATAATTAAACTTTTCAAATAAAAATAATTAACTTCCAACATAAAAAGATGAATTTTCAACAAAAAAAGATGATTTTTTCCACCAAAAGGAGAATTTTCAATCCAAAAGGACGAATTTACTATAAAAAATACGAATTTTCAACAAAGCAGTTGAATTTTCAACCAAAGAAGATGACTTCTGAATTCTGAACCAAAAATATATAAGTAGACTTTTGTATTCAATAAAATTAACTTTTAGAGAAACAAGATGAATTGTCATGATGAATTGACAAAAATGATGACTTTTTAACAAAATAGTTGAATTTTCAACTAAATCATTAAATTCTCAACAAAATAGTTGAATTTTTAACCAAAAGAGATTAATTCTGAACCAAAAACATACTAGTCGACTTTAAAAGAACAAAAATTAACTTCCAACCAAAAAAGATGAATTTGGTTGAAATCAACACAAAAGACGACTTTTTCTAACAAAAGATGAATTTTCAATCCAAAAGGGCGTATTTTCTATCCAAAATGACGAATATTCGACAAAACAGTTGAATTTTCGAACAAAAGAGATGAATTTTTAACAAAAAACATTAATTTTCAACTAAAAACGAGAAATTATCAACTAAAAATTTAATAGTTAAATTGTCAGTTAACAAAATTAATGTTTAACCAAGGAGATGAATGTTTAACTAAAATGATAGAATATTCAACTGGAATAGTTACATTTTCAGTTTTAAAAAAAAATTGCATTTTCTACCGAAAAAAAGACGATTTTTCAAAAAAATAATGAAATTTTTAACCAAATAGTAGAATTTTCAACCAAATGAGAAGAATTCCGAACCAAAAATATATAAGTAGACTTTTTAAATCAAATTAAACTTACTTTAAAACCAAAAAGCGGAATTTTTAACAAAAAGTGACATTTTTATAAAATAGTTGAATTTTCAACAAAATAGTTCAATTTTCAACTAAATAATTAAGTTTTCAACAAAATAGTTGAATTTTTACCCAAAAGAGATTAACTGTAAACCAAAAATATACTAGTCTACTTAAAAAAAATTAATAGTCAACCAAAAAAGGATGAATTTTCAATTGAGAGAGACGAATGTTCAACAAAATAGTTTAATTTTCGACAAAAAGATGACTTTTTAACAAAATACTGAAATTTTCAACCAAATAGTAGAATTTTTAACTAAAAAGACAAGAATTCCGAACCAAAATAATGAAAGTAAACTTTTTAAATAAAATTAAACTTACTTTAAACCCAAAAAGCTGAATTTTTAACAAAAAAGGTGGAATTTTGATAAAATAGTTAAATTTTGAATAAAATAGTTCATTTTTCAAACAAATAATTAAATTTTTAACAAAATAGTTGAATTTTTAACCAAATAGATTCATTCTGAACCAAAAATATACTATTCGGTTTAAAAAAAAATTAACTTTCTACCAAAAAAGATGAATTTTCAACAAAAAATACGACTTTTTCTATCAAAAGATGAATTTTAAATCTAAAAGGACGAATTTTTTATCCAAAAAAGAAGAATTTTCAACAAAACAGTTGAATTTTCGACCACAAAAAGATTAATTATGAACAAAAAAGTTTAATTTTCAAAACAAATAATGAAATTTTCAACCAAAAGAGATACATTCTGAACCTGAAATATAATATTAGACTTTTCAATTGAAAAGAGTTAAATTTCACCCAAAAAAGATTACTTTGTAACTAAATAGTTAAATTTTGAATAAAATAGTTCATTTTTCAACCAAATAATTATATTTTTAACAAAATAGTTGAATTTTTAACCAAAAAAGATTAATTCTGAACCAAAAATATACTAGTCGATTTAAAAAAAAAAATTAATTTTCTACCAAAAAAGATGAATTTTCAACAAAAAATACGACTTTTTCTATCAAAACATGAATTTTAAATCTAAAAGGACGAATTTTCTATCCAAAAAAGAAGAATGTTCAACAAAACAGTTGAATTTTCGACCAAAAAAGATTAATTATTGACAAAAAAGTTTAATTTTCAAAACAAATAATGAAATTTTCAACCAAAAGAGATACATTCTGAACCTGAAATATAATATTAGACTTTTCAATTGAAAAGAGTTAACTTTCAACCAAAAAAGATTACTTTCTAACTAAATAGTTATATTTTGAATAAAAGAATGAAATTTTGAATAAAATAGTAGATTTTTTAACCAAAAGAGATGAATTCTAAACCTAAAGCATAAAATCAGACTTTTTAAATAAAAAATATGACTTTCTACCAAAAGTGAAGAATTCTGAACCAAAAATATAAAATTAGACTTTCCAAATAAAAAGAATTAACTGTCAACCGAAAATAGTTGGATTTTCTTATTGGGTTCTATTATTTCAGTTCGCATTTAAGCGAACAAACAATAAAAACGAAAAAAAGGTGAATTTTCTTGAAACCAGGAAAAAACAGGAATTTTTTAAAAGAGGAGAAAAGAGAGGAATAATGGAAAGAGTGTGAATTTAAAAAAACTTAATCTTATTTAAGTACGAAACTTGAATCACACCGAAATTTAAAATGACTAATAAAACAATGATTGAGTTTAATTTCTCGACCAATGGCCAATCATTTTCTAACCTTTGCAACAAAAAATCGCAATTGCTATATTAAATTGCAACGCTAAGAAATTATTAAAACACAATGGGAAAATACACAATTTTTCAATAAGCTTGCTCCGAAAAATGTAAAATTAAGTATCACAAAAAGGCCATTTAAAAAACTAACCTGAGTTCCCAGGACGACGATCTGGGGCAGCTGAATAGCATCGGCACCGACGGTGTTGAAAACATCCTGGAGTTTGTTGATCACTGGAATCAGAGCTTCCATCGTACAAGAATCCGCAAATCGATCGAGTCTTTTACACGAAACGAAAGCCGGTTGTGGAAAAAGCGACTCCACGAACCTCGAAACGATTCTGCCCGCCCTCTTGGTTTTTTCTCGTTCTCACAATCCCGAATTTTCCGAATCCCGACCTTTTTTCGGAGCTCAGGATCAGCTCCACAATTGCACAACTCAACCCCTCGTTTTGTTTGGCGAGCCTTTTCCACGATATCAAAAGGGGTAGATTTTGATAAGACCACCACCCCCTTCCACTTTTCTTCAAACCGAGCACGCAAGCGTCAAACCGCGCACTTTAATCCAGATTAATCCAGATTTAACTCTAGCAACAATTGCACTTCAAATCAATAGCAGAAAATGCAAAATAGTCCGCGGATTTTTCGGGACAAAGAATAAATTTTGAGGTTATGAAACCGTTGCTTTCGCAAAAAACCGTTATTTCAAATTTGAAGAAACGAAACCGGTTTTCGAATACAGATCTTACACATTAAAATCGAGCTGAAGACAAATAGTTATTACAGATTAATTAACACTATTTTAATTCATGTTCGAACTTTTCCGCGCAGGTGAATTTTCGGATTCGATTTTTCACCGAACTGTCAAAAACACTTAGCCAATAAACTCGCGGGAAAGCGTACAGCTGAGAGGAAGAAGAACTGTGATTGGTCGAGAGCATTCCAAAGTTTTTCACGAGTTTTTTTCGTGCCCCGAGAGAAAATAGATCATCCGGAAAATCCGCATCGTCTCCGAAAAGCGGTGCACTAGCTCTATGCATATGGAACGCACGCCATTTCGCTCGACAGCTACATTTTCTCGCAGGTAGCAGAGATAAGTGAAATATTGTGGTCCCGGTCGCGTCGACATCGGGCACGAAATGCTGCGATAAATTGTGCGTCGTGAGAACTTTTCCGAGGCTGGAAAGTGGCCGAAAACGGTGTCGGGTGTCAGGTTAGCTTCGAGTGTAAAAGACTGCAGTACATTTTCCAGGTTTCCCACCCGGGGTTGGAAATGGATGTGAGCAAAGTGGAAGAGGATGGCCTCCGAGGAGCTAATGATGGCGATTGGATTTGTTCTGATACCCAGTAAGCATTTTTCACTTATTTTAATCCTTCAGGACCCTTGGATTATTCGAAAATCAAAGTGTCCTGGGCTGTTGGATCCTCTTTTTTTAAAGTTAGGTTATTTTGCCACTTTTGCTAGTTTTTTTTTTATTGCAGGTGTGCAAATGTCAACTTTGCGAGGAGAAACTCCTGTAACAGATGTGGCAAAGGTTAGTATTTTGTTTGATGAGTGACTTTTAGTTTTTATATTTACTAAATTACTGTGCTTTTTTGTTTGTGAGGTTTTTTTTCTAGAAACTTCATTGTAAAATTTGTTTTATTCCGAATTCCTTATTTTAATATTTCAAACAGTTATTTTCGGGTTGTTTATCATTTCTTTTTTATTACAGACAGAGGAGAGTGTCCAAAGAAGAAAAAACTTGGTCAAGAAATAGGAAAAGCAGCTGCTGAAAAAAGTAGAGGTTTATTCAGGTGTGTCATTATTTACTTCGCCACTTTTGCTTTATTCACATGTTAAACATTTCGTTTTTTAAGGTTTCCTTATTCAGGCCTCGGACTCACGTCACATTGACAAATTTTTTCTAATGATACAACTATTTTGTTACTATTTTGAAAAAAAATGACACATATTCCAAGGGATTTTAAGAGATTTCAAGAAGTTTCATTTGATTTGAAAGTTTTTAACATTTTTGAAGAAATTGTAAAAGATTTTACAAATTTCAAGATAATTTACGGGATTTCAAAGTATTTTAAGGAATTTGGTTGTAAAATAAGAAAATATTGTATGGTATTTTACAACAGGATGTCTACCCTACCTGGAAATCCTGGAATTTTCACGGAATTTTTGTATACCTGTAAAAACCTGGAAATGTCAGGGATTTTTTCGAGAGCGTAATTATTTTTTTTTAAATTGCAATATAAAATAGAATTGAATTTCAATATGTAATTGAACAATGATTCTTCATTTATAAAAATAGCTTTATATTACAGTATTCAACTATTTGCTCAAAAATTCGTTTTTGTTTTGTTTTGAAATTAATTTTTTTAACTGAAAATTAAACTAGTCTATTTTTGGTTTAAAATAGATCGTTATTAGTTGAAAATTGAAGTATCTTATTACAAATTCATGTATTTTGTTGAAAATTCGTTCTTTTTGGTATAAATCAATAAAAATAAAGTTCTTGGTTGAAAATTCATTTTTTCGCTTAAAAAATCAACAGTTTGTTTGCAATTAGTTGAAAATGCAACTCATATTGAAAAATCGTCTTTCGTTTTTAGTTGAAAATTAATGTATTTTGTTGAAAATTCGTCTTTTTGGTAGAAATTAACGTTCTTGGTTGAAATTTCTTCTTTTCGGTTGAAAATTCAATTATTATAGTTGAGGATTCATAACTTTAGTCATATATTCATCTTTTTGGTTTAAAATTCAACTATTCCAGTTGAAGATTCATAATTTTAGTTGAAAATTCATCAGTTTGGTAGAAAATTTGTTGTTTTTTTGGTCGAAAATTAATTTTTTAACTTAAATTGAACTATTTGGTTGAAAATTCATGTATTTTGTTGAAAGTCGTCTTTTTTGATAGAAAATTAATCTTTTTGGTTAAAAATTCATGTATTTGGTTGGAAATTCATCAGTTTGGTTGAAAATTAATTTTCGTAGCTGAAAATTTAACTATTCCATTTTTTGTTGAAAACTGATCTTTTTTAGTTCAAAATTCAACTATTTGGTTGAA
>CAKNYM010050895.1:113854-157945 GCA_932195095.1 Andricus curvator
TTTTTTCTTTGAATTAAAATTTAATTTTTACTGAAAATTTAACTATTTTATTTAAAACTTTAAGTATTTTATTGATTTTTTTTTTAACTGAAAAAATGATCTTTTTTAGTTGAAAATTCGTCTTTCTTGCTGGAAATTAATATTTTCTATTGAAAATTCATCTCTTTGGTTAAAAATTTAATTATTCTAGTTAAAGATTCATCATTTTAGTTGAAAATTCATATTTTCTCTTTAAATCATATATTCCAGTTGAAGATTCATCATTTCAGTTGAAACTTCATCGCTTTGTTTGAAAATGTAACTATTTTCTTGAAAATGAGTTTTTTTTATTTGAATTTTTTTTTAATGAAAATGTGACTATTCTAATTGAATATTCCATCATTTTAGTTGGAAATTCATCTCCTTAGTTGAGCATTAATTTTTTTAACTGGAAATTTAACTATTAGATTTTTGGTTGATAGTTTCACGTTTTTAGTTGAAAATTAATGTATTTTGTTGAAAATTCGTCTTTTTGGTAGAAATTAATGTTCTTGGTTGAAATTTTTTCTTTCCGGTTGAAAATTCAATTATTATAGTTGAAGATTCATAATTTTAGTCATATATTCATCTTTTTGGTTTAAAATTCAACTATTCCAGTTGAAGATTCATAATTTTAGTTGAAAATTTATCACTTTGATTAACAAATTTTTTCTGTAGAAAATTAATCTTCTTAGTTGAAAATTGAACTGTTTGGTTAAAAATTCATCTATTTTGTTGTAAATGCAATTATTTTACATGTAAGTTACGAATTTTAAGCCGTTTAAAATAAAATAATTTTAGTACCCACATTAATTTGACCTAAGTATGTTCTGAATTTTAAGTATAAGATAAAATAAATTTGCTTTGAATTATTATTCAAATTTATGGACTTTCGGGACAAATTCAAGAAATGACTAATTATGTTTATAATATTATTTATTCATTTAGTCGATGGCGCTAATATATTTAAAAATATTTTGTAATATAATTTGTCAAAGCTTTCTAAATTAAACATATCAATTGAATCCCTTGAAAGTACAAAAAAACATTATTAACTCGCGAAACTCTATCCATATTCCGATTCCATTGTTTTAAAAAATGAGAAATAATTTAATGGCTCCGTGCTATGAAAAATTATACCTGGAAAAAACTTGAGATCCCTGCAAAAACCTGTCAGGTTGAAAATTAATCTTTCTTGCTTGATGTAATTCAACTATTTAGTTAAAACTTAAACTATTTTGGTAAAAATTCATAGTTTTGATCAAAAATTCAATTATTTTGTTGAAAATTCGTCTCCTTTGGTTGAATGTTCAACTATTTAGTTCGAAGTTGAACTAAGTTGTTAAACATTCATTTTATTGTTTGAAGATTGCACTCTTTTCTTGAAAATTATTCTTTTCAACTGAATATTTAACTTCCATTACTGGTTGAAAATGGATAGTTTCTGGTTGAAAATTCAAAATTTAGTTGATAATAATTGATGTATTTTTTTGTAAATTGATCTATTTTGGTAGAAAATTAATCTTATTGATTGCAAATTTAACTGCTTGGCTGAAAGATAAACGACTTTGTTAAAAATTAATTTTATTAGTTATAAATCCACTATTTGGTTTAAAATTGAACTATTTTTTTTTTTAAAATTTTTGGTTGAAAATAAATTTTTCAACTGCAAATTTAACTGTTCAATTTTTTGTTGAAAATTGATTGTTTTTAGTTTGAAATTCAACTATTTGGGTGAAAGTGAACTTTTTTTGTTGAAAATTAATTTTTTCGGGTTGAAAATTCAACTGTTTTGAAGAAAATTCGTCATTTTGGCTTCAAACTGGTTTGTTGAAAATTAGTCTCTTTGGGTTAAAAGTTCTATTATTTTCGTATAAAATTCAACTATTTGGCTTTTCCGATTTGAAAATTCATCTATTTTGGTAGAAATTTTATCTTTTATGGTTATTACATTCTCATCATAATGAGAAAGTATTGGTTTTATGTGAAAAATGACTTTCGCGGATTCCATCAAATGTCGACGTTTTGAGGCCCCCTGAGTCAGAAAAAATGGTTTTTACGTCGGTGTCTGTCTGTCTGTCGTTGTTGTTGTCGTCGTCGTCGTCGTCGTCTGTATATCGGATAACTTTTGAAAGACTAATCGGATTAGATTGTGCTTTGGCACACAGTTTCAGGGGGCAAAAAGAGGAATCGAGTTCGTTAACCAGCCATTTTGGATGAAAATTCAAAAAGTTAGAGCATTTTCAAAAATTTTTAGACCACTTTTTTCCAAATTTCAAAATTATATGTGCGGGCCCTTATAGTACTCGAAAATCTAAACAATTTATCCTTACGACTTTTTTTGATGAAAAGAAAATTGTCCGAGTTACAGTATTTTCAAAATCCCCCCAAAAAAGCGAAAAGTAACATTTTCGGCCAAACAACGCACGATACGAAAAAAAGTCAAGATAGGAAAAGTGTTTCTTTTCGCACGTCCTACAAGATTATCATAACGACTTTTTGAATTTTCTTGAAAAATCGAAAATTCATATTTTTATTGCACAAGAAATAATGAAAAATCAAAAAAATCAATTTCACGGTCAAACTATGCAAGATACGACAAATCATGACTCGACTAAAATTGTGCATTCAAAAAAGATCTACAAATTTCTCATGGGTCACTTTTTGATAGGATGTGCAGTTTTTGTTTTATTCGTAAAAAATAACATTAACAGTGAAAAAATCGGCCCGATAAGCGGGCACATTCTCATCAAAACTTTGCTTATTTACTTTATTTTTCATCTCGGGTGTGTTTTTTCACAATATTTCATTGTTTTTGTGTTCTCAATACTATTTCTAACGATGGCAACAATAAAATATAATAAAATATAATAATAATTCAAACAATTTATTCTGACTGAAAATCTGACTTTTATTTCAGAATGCGTTTTGATCTTTATTTACTAAAATAATTGTCCTGAAAAAATTCGACTAGTAATACAACGCTGCTGAAGGCTGGTGACCTTCTCAGCATAAAACATCAACCAATTGCGACTCTTTCGGTTTCCATTCCTTGTCACCCCCCCCCCCCCCCCCCGTGACAGAAGTTTTCGTGGGACTGACGTTAGAGCTGGACTCTCCACTATACGGTGAATCACTACTTGACTTGGACATGATTTCAACTCGCAAAACAAATTTCGCGCATAAAGGTGGTAGTTGGGTGTACAATCTAAACATGAACAATACAAACAATAAAGTAGCCTCGGACTGGACTGAAACTTTGATTGACTAAATGCATACACACGGTAAACGTAAAGTTTGAGTTTCAGGCGATGAATGGAGACTGGGTGTTTGTAATGCTAGAGGAGTGAATGATCTTAAAGTAAGAGAACTACGAGAAACTATGCATGCTAGGAAACTAGATATTTTATGTGTACCTGAGACAAAGAAAAAGGGATGCGAAAGTAGAAACATAGAAAATGGGGTGTTGAAAAGCGGTTTTGAAATATGGTTAGGAGTAGATAGGGAATCACATGGTAGTCAAGGGGTCGGTTTGATTATGAATGAAAAAGCAAGATATATGTTCCAAAAACGACTTAAATACTTCTTTTCTCTTCTTTTCAGATAGTTGGAAAAAAATCTTTCTGATTGTAGGATTTATTATAAAGATACGGAAATATACGCTAAAGTAAAGGAATTACCTTCTTCATTTTAAATCAAATACAACTTTAGTCATTTTTATCTGAAGAAGATTGAACATAACATATGGTCGTTGCGAACTTTTGGGTTTCTATTATACGATGAACAGAAACGAGCGTGAAGCGCGAGGTTCACATGATGATCAAACGAAATATCGAGCGCGAAGCGCGAGTGTCGTGATGAGAATGTGTTCCTTAAGGTCGATAGAACCTTAAGTAAATTAGTTCTTCTTTTTATGTAAAACTGACATAATTAAACCAAAAGCAGGTCATAACGATGAAGCTTTAAGAGAGTATTAGCCCGCGAAGCGTGCACTAGCGAGGACACGAAGTGTGAAAACCTAGACGACAAATGTGTCCGAGCGCGCAGCGCGAGGTGAATACAATATCGAGCGCGAAGCGCGCGATAAACATATAAACGAGCGCGAAGCGCGAGATGAATACCCAATCGAGCGCGAAGCGCGAGATCCAACAGGTGCGCGCCCTAGGCGCGCTGAAACTTGCGAGCGAAGCGAGCCGCGCGCGAAGCGCGCTACGAGAATGTGCCCGCGAAGCGGGCAGATTTTTTTTAAATTGTTTTTATTAACCAAACTGATGAATTTTTAACCAAAAAGACGATTTTTCAACAAAATACATGAATAGTTGAACTCCTTTGTTAAAAATTAATTTTGTTGATGATTCATAATTTTAGTTGAAAATGTAATTATTTGGTTGAAAATGCAACTGTTTTTGATTGAAGTGTCATTTGTTTAAAAATTCGACCATTTGTTTGAAAATTCAACTATTCGGTTAAAAATTCAACTATTTTGTTGAAAATTCGTGCCTTTTGCTTGAAAGTTCAATTGTTTTCAACTGTCTTCTAAAAATTCGTCTTTTTGTTATTGGAGATTCGACTAATTGGTTAAAAGTGCAACTGTTTGTGGTTGAAGTTAATTCTTTTTTGTTTGAAAATTCAACCATTAGCAAATGCTCCTCTTTGTATGTTGAAAATTCGTTTATTTTACTTGAAAGTTCAACTGTTTTGTTGTAACTGCAACTGTTTGGTCTAAAATTAATTTGTCTGTTGCAAATTCAACTACTTGGTTGAAAAATCATCTTCCTTGGTAGAAAATTTATCTTTTTGGGTTTAAAAGTCAACTGTTTTCTAAAACATTGGACTTTTCAGCTTGAAAGCTCAACTCTTTCGTTGAAAATTCATCTCTTTTGGTATAAAGTTAATCTTTTTTGGTTGAAAATTCGACTATTTTGTTGAAAATGTTTCGACTTGAAATCTTAAGTGTTTCAAATTCAATTCAATATGGTGCCTATACATTGATTTTACTTTAAAGAATTTGTTTCCCTATTTTCGTGAAAAATCGCCCCATTTTCCCTGTTTTGGAAGCATTTTATGCTGTGAATTATGCAATGTTTTGTTTATAAAAACGTTTTATATTTCCGCTATTCGTTTCTCCATTAGAGACTATGAGATCTGTTTGATTTTGAATTGAATTATCTTGATAAAGTGTTTTTAAACATTTCAGTGCGGACGACTGGCAATGCAGCAAATGTGGGAATGTAAACTGGGCCCGAAGGCAGCAATGCAACATGTGCAACGCTCCAAAGTTCGGGGAAGTTGAAGAAAGAACCGGATATGGTGGTGGCTACAACGACAGAGGAATTGTTGAGTACAAAGAGCGACGAGATGACGACGATGACGAATATGACGAGTTTGGACGACGCAAGAAGAAGAGAAAAATAGAAAACCGCTCGGATGACGATTCCAAGGATTCGCGGTACAGCAGTCCACCTCGTGGTAAATCCAAAAGCGTCGAGGAAAAGGAGGAAGAAGTCCCCAAGGACTTGGAACAAGAAGAGGAACCAAACGTAATTTTTTTTTTCATTTTCTTAGGGCTCGGATCATCTATATTCTGAAAATATAATAAAAAAAGCATTCTTCGCTCAGTCAAAATATACTTTAAAGTTAAAAGAATATTTTAAAATAGTCATAATAATATTTAATAATATAATAATAATAATTAATAACTATAATTGTCATTAAGGATTCTAATTCTGGGTTTAAAATATTTCTTTCTGAACTGTTAAACTGGTCAACTAGGATTATTTTCAAATGATCAAAGCTTATAATTTATATTCATTTTGAACTTCAGGAACATTCATTTTACTCTTTAAACTTGAAATTACTGCACACTTAAGGCTTTCAATTTGTTTGTTTTTTTACGAAAATAGAGGATTAAAGAGAAATAAATTCTTTTAATTAAAATTAATATAGATACTCTATTGAATTCAATATGAAACGCTTTAAATTTAAAGGTTTCAATATTTGCATTTTCAAGAAAATAGTTGAATTTTCAACTAAAAGAGACGAATTTTCTACCCAAAGATACATTTTTAAGGAAAGAGTTGAGTTTTCAAGTTAAATAGTCGAATGGTTTAGAAAACAGTTGACTTTTAAACCCGAAAGATCAATTTTCAATAAAATAATTTAATTAAAATTGTTAAATTTTTAACCTACAAAGATTAATTTTCAACCAAATGGTCAAATTATCAAACAAAAACGATTAAACTTCAACCAAATTGATGAATTTAAAGAAAAAAATATAATTTTCAACCAAATACTTTAATTTTCAACAGGAAAAATTTCATTTTGCGACAAGAAAGATGCATTTTAAATCAATAAAGATTACTTTTCTACAAAAAAGGTAAATTTTCAATCCAAAAGGACGCATTTTCTATCCAAAAAGACAAATGTACAACAAAATTGTCGAATTTTCGACTAACAAAGATAACTTTTGAACAAAAGAATTGAATTTTCAATCTACAAAGATGAATTTTTTTGCATTTACAACCAAATAGCTTAAAACTTTGAAGCAAAAGAGACGAATTTTTAGCAAAGTTATTTAAGTATTAGCCAAATTCTTGCATTTTTAACCTTAAAAGATGAAATTTGAACCAAATGGTCAAATTAACAAAACAAAAAAAGAGATCGAACTTCAACCAAATCGCTAAATTAAAAAAAAAACATTAATTTTCAACCAAATAGTTGCATTTACAACCAAATATTTGAAACTTTAATCAAAAGAGACGAATATTCAACCAAATAGTTGAATTTACACGACCGAAAGACAATTTTTTCAAAAGACAGTTGAATTTTCTACAAAAAAGTTAATTTTCCGTCAAGCAAGATGCATTTTGAATCAAGAAAGATTACTTTTCTACCAATCAAGATGAATTTTCAATCCAAAAGCATGAATTTTCTATCCAAAAAGACAAATGTACAACAAAATAGTTGAATTTTCGACCAATAAAGATGACGTTTGAACAAAATAATTGAATGTCCAACCTACAAAGATGATTTTTCAATCAAATGGTCGAATTTTCAAATAAATGAGATTAAATTTCAACGAAAAACAGTTGCATTTTCAACCAAATAGTTGAATTTTCGAGCTAAAAGACTTTTAGAAGATTTTTTCAAATTATTAGCCTGAAAAGTTGAATTTTCAACAAACAGATCGTTTTCAACCGAGAAATATGAATTTTTAACCAAAAACTATGACTTTTCTACCATTAAAGAGGAAATTTTAATTCTAAATATTGAATTTTCTATCCAAACAGCCAAATTTACAACAAAATAGTTAAATTTTCAACCTACAAAAATGATTTTTCAGCCAACAACACTTGTACTTTCAACTAAATAGTTGAATTGTCAAGCCAAAAAGACGATTTTTTTAAGATAGTTGAATTATCAGACTAAAAAGTTTAATTTTTAACCAATTGGTGGAATTTTTCGCCAAAAAGAAGAATTTTTTAGAAGACAGTTCAATTTTCAACAAAAAAGTTACTTTTCAACAAAAAGCTAACTTTTCTATTCTAAAAAGATTAATTTTTTATCAAAAAATGAAAATGTTCAACAAAACGGTTAAATTTTTGACGAAAAAAGATGACATATTAAAAAATTTGTTGAATTTTGAAACAAAATAATTTAATTTCAACCAAAATAGTCGAATTTTTTACAAAAAAGAATTAACTGTAAACTAAAGATGGTTGAATTTTCTTATTGGGTTCTATTAATTCATTCTGCATTTAAGCAAAAAAAAAACGAGAAAAATGTGAAAAGGGGAAGTTTCTTGAAAACGGAGGGAATAAGAGGAATTATTTAAAAAAGGCAAATCAGTCAAATAGTGTGAAGTCTAATTGAATTTTAAATAAATCGATTTTAAACGTTTTCGACTTGAAAATATCCAAATATTATGGCTTATAATGTGAAAAAATTAAAAGTTTGAATTCGAACTCCCGCAATTTGAAAATGTTCAATTTCAAACGCTATTAATTAAACATCTTCTAAGTATTTTTCTTTAAGTATTAAGAACATTTAAAATGTTCTTAATTGAAATGGTACAATTTTTTCTGGTTTTGAATTTCCATTTTAGGAGTTTCAGTGTGATTAAAACTGAAACTAAATCGAAAATTCAAGTATTTTATTGAACCTTCGTGTTTTCTTCATGGAAAATTCATCCTTTTGGATTGAAAATGTATCTTTGTAGGTTGAAAATTCAAATATGTTGTTGAAAATTCGTCTCTTTTGCTTGAATGTTCAACTATTTGGTTGTGAATGCAACTTTTTGTTGAAAATTCATCATTTCGGGTTTAAAAGTCAATTAATAATGATTTTCATCGAAATGGTACATTTTCCTCTAATTTTGAATTTCAGTTTCAAAAGTTTCATTGTGATTAAAACTGAAACTAAGTCGCAAATGTAAGTGTTTTGTTGGACGTTCGTGTTTTTAGATAGAAAATTCATCCTTTTGGATTGAAAATTAAACTGTCTTCTAAAAAATTTGTCTTTTAGTTTGAAAATTTATGTATTTGGTTGAAAATGTAACTTTTTTTGTTTTAAGTTTAATCTTTTTTAGTTTAAAATTCGACCGTTTGGTTGACAATTTAACTATTTGGTTGTAAATGCAACTGTTTGGTTGAAAATTAATTTTGTTGTTGAAAATTAATCTTTCTTGATTGATATAATTCAACTATCTGGTTAAAAATTCAATTATTTTGTTAAAAATTCATGTTTTATCGAAAGTTCATCTGGTTTGTTGAAATTTTTTCTTTTTGGATTGAAAATTCATATTTTTTTGGTAGGGAAGTTCTTGGTTGAAAATGCATCTATCTTGTAAAAAATTCGTCTTTTTGGCTTGAGGATCCATTTGGTTAAAAATGCAACGGTTTTTGGTTGAAATTTAATCTTTTTTGTTTGAAAATGCACTTTTTTTTTAATTCATCTTTTCGGGTTTAACAGTCAACTGTTTTCTTTCAATTTTTAATGTTCTTAATTGAAATGGTACAATTTTTTCTAGTTTTTAATTTCAATTTTAAAACTTTCATTGTAATTAAAACTGAAACTAAGTACAGCGAGCTTCTGAGAAAAACGGAAAAAAGACAGTTAGTCAGATTTTTCTTCCAAAAGTAGCAAAAAGTCGAAAAAGACGCACGATCCGAGCCCTGTTCCCTGAGTTACAAATAAGAATTAGCAGGGCTTAAAGAAAACTGAATATTGCAATTTAATCTTTCAGGAAGAGGAAGAGGATGAAGAAGATGATGAGGACGATGGTGATTTGTCCAAGTACGATCTCAGTGAATGGGATGACATCGTACCAGCGAAAAGGTCAGTCCTCAAAAAATGATTTCTTGCATGTTTCCTAAGGATTATATGTCGACGTCGTTTCTCTTTCAGTTCAAACGGCAGCATAATCTCTTTGAATGATCGACGGTCAAGGTAAGTGACCTGGGGTCGAGTGCAATCAGAGGTAGCCATTTTGAATGAGCTAAAAATCACCATTTAAAAATTTAGTCGTAAGCGCCGCGCGCCTACAAAATAGGGTTTCGTAGCCTATTAATACGTTATACAAGTCGTTAAAATCCTGCCATAATTCCTCTTCTCTCACTTCTCTACTACTCAACCCTTTCCGGTCCATCACATGACTTCCCCTACCTCCCCACCTATTACTTTCCTTACTTCCTCTCCCCTTATCACCCCTACTTCACATCCCGTCACTACCTCTCACTTTTCCTACTTCCCATCCCCTCACCATCCCTCACTTTTCCAACTTCCCTTTACTTCCCCCAATTCTCATCCCCTCACTTTCCCTGCTTCTCCTCTCGCCACTCCTCACTTCCCCTACTTCCCATCCTCTCACTGTTTCTACTTCCTCTACTTTCCCTCCCCTCTTTTCCTACACTCCTCATGTCCTTACTGCCCTTCCCCTACATACCTTCACTTCCCTACTACCACCTCTTTTCTGGTCCTTCCCCTCACTTCACTTCCCCTACCTCCCGCCCATTACTTTCTCTAATTTCTCCCTTTCTTCCCCTACTTCCCATCCTCTCACTTTTCCTACTTTATTTCACTTTCCTTACTTCCCCTCCCCTCTACACATCTCACTTTCCCAACTTTCTGTCACTTCCCCTACTTCCCAACCACTCACCACCCCTCAATTTCCCTACTTCCCTTCACTTCCCCTACTTCCTATTCTCATCCCCTCTCTTCCTACACTACGATCCTCACTGCCCTTCCCCTACTTCCTATCCTCTACTTCCACTCCCCTCACATCCCCTCTCGAGAAAAAAGTACGATGGATGGACACACGACCGAAACTATAAAGGTTTCTACCCGAGGCTACAAAACCCTAAAAAAAAAAATTTTTCTTTTCTAAAAAAGAAGCCGGACATTGCTTTCGGGTTAATTCAAAGTGGTCCTCTGCATCTCTTCGCTAGAGTCGGGAGATTGCACGATTAAATAAAATTTCCAGAAACGGAGATGATTGGCGCGATTCGGGGACGTCGGGCCAATGAATTCTGAGCTGCAGTACAGGTTTGAATTGGGTTCTGGGTACAAAGTTGATTCGAGAGATCACTCCCCTCAAGAAAAGACCCCCAAATATTAAACTTTTTCTCTCAAACTCAAGAGTTCATTTTTGCATGGATCACAGCGGGCCAGAAGTTCAATTTTAGGTAAAAAAAGAGGATTTTTTAAGAAAAAAGGGGATTTAATTTATTATTAATAACTTTTTGTATCATATAGGGTATCTCGTGAATATTGAACGATAGTGCACGCTAAAAGTAACGCCTTTTCTTTAGCAAGTTTTCTAGTCATTTTTGTGTTTAAAAAATTTTTTCTAGCTAGCTTTGAAAAATCTGTTGAACATTTCAGCACTTTCTATTGATAAAAATACATCAGAAAAAGATTCAAGAAGATCAAATATTAAAAATTAGATAAAGAACAGAATTGAACAATGTTCATGTTTTAGTTTTGAAAAAATGTAACTTTATCAGCAGATCGATTTTGATTCCTTATTCTCGTCGATTTTTTCGACTAAGAAAATCCAACTATTTTTGGTTGAAAGTTCATTATTTTTTGTTGAAAAATCTACTATTATATTTTTGGTGGAGAATTCATCTTTTTTGGTTTACAGTTATATTATTTGGTTGAAAATTTAATTATTTTGTTGAAAGTTTAATTATTTTATTGAAAATTCAACTATTTGGTGGAAAATTAGTTTCTTGGTTGAAAATTCAACTGTGTTGTAGAAAATTCATATTTTTGGCTTGAAAATTCAACAACTTGGTTGAATTTCTTTTTTCATTCTTGACTAAAAGATCTTCTTTGCTTGAGATATCAGCTATTTTGTTGAAAATTCGTCTTTTTTCAACGAATTAAACTATTTTTGAATTAAAATTAAAATCTTTTCTGGCTTAAATATAAACAATTACAATATTTTCGTTGAAAAATCATCATTCACAATTGAAAATTTTATTAGTTGGTTGAAAAGTTAATTATTTAGTTGAGAAATCAACAAAATTGTTAAAAATTCATCCTTTTTGATTAAAGTTTAACTGCTAAGTTGAATATTCGTCTTTTTTGGAAAAATATTCAACTATTTCATTGAAATTTAACTTTTTTGTTAGGAATTCAACTGTTTTGTAGAAACTTTGTCATCAACTATTCGTCTTTTTGGCAGGAAAATGTAATAATTCGGTTGAATTTTTTTCTTTCTTGAATGAAAAATCTTCTTTCGTTGAAAAATAAACTATTTTGTTGAAAACTCGTTTTTTTATGAATTAAACTATTTTTGATTTAAAATAAAACTATTTTTCGGTTGAAATACAAACTATTACATTTTTCGTTGCGGATTCATCTTTCATGGTTGAAAATTCAATTATTTTGTTGGAAAATCAACTATTTTGTCAAAAATTCATCCTTTTTTGTTGAAGTATAACTGATTTTTTGAAAATTCTCCGTTTGTCTCGAAAATTCAACAATTTGTTTGAATTTTTTTCCTTTCTTGACGGAAAAATCTTCTTTGATTGAAATATAACTGTTTTGTTGAAAATTCGTTTTTTGGTTTGATAATTCAACTATTTTGGAAGAAACTTAACTTTTTTTTTGAAAATTTGTCTTTTTTTTGATGAATTAATCTATTTTTTTTAAATTAAAATCTTCTTTGGTTTTAAATATAAACTATTACAATTTTGGTTGATAATTCATCTTTCTTGATTTTAAAATTTTATTAATTGGTTAAAAAATTAATTATTTTATGGAAAAATCAACAATTTTATTAAAAATTCATCCTTTTTGATTGAAATATAACTGTTTTGTTGAAAATTCGTATTTTTGGCTTGAAAATTCAACTATTTGGTTGAAATTTTTTTTCTTTTTTGACTGAAAAATATTTTTTGGTTAAAAAGTCTTCTTTTTGGCTGGAAAATTTAATAATTTGGTTAAATTTTTGTCTTTCTTGAATGAAAAATCTTCGTTCGTTCAAAAATTAACTATGTATTTTGTTAAAAACTCGTTGTTTTACCAATTAAACTATTTTTGATTTAAAATAAAAATATTTTCTGTTAAAATATAAACTATTACATTTTTCGTTGAAAATTTATCTTTCATAGTTGAAAATTTAATTGTTTTGTTGGAAAATTAACAATTTTCTTAAAAATTCATCCTTTTTGGTTGAAGTATAATGGTTTTGTTGAAAATTCGTCTTTTTGTCTTGAAAATTCAACAATTTGTTTGAAATTTTTTTTCTTTACAACGGAAAAATCTTCTTTGGTTGTAATATAACTGTTTTCTTAAAAATTCGTTTTTTTTTTGGTTTGAAAACTCAACTATTTTGGAAGAAAATTAACTGTTTTGTTGAAAATTTGTCTTTTTTTGATGAATTAAACTATTTTTTCTTAAATCAAAAGCTTCTTTGGTTTAAGTATAAACTATTACAATATTTGTTGAGAATTCATCTTTCATGATTTAAAATTTTATTAATTTGTTAAAAAATTAATTATTTTGTTGAAAAATCAACAATTTTGTTGCAAATTCATTCTTTTTGGTTTAAATTTAACTGTTTTGTTGAAATTTCGTCCTTTTGGGATAAAAATTCAACTATATCGTTGAAAATTGGTATTTTCTCTTGCAAATTCGATAGTTTGTTTGACTAGTTTTTTCTTCTTGACTGAAAAATCTTCTTTGTTTGAAAAATCAACTATTTTGTTGAAAATTCGACTATTTTGGTAGAAACTATTTAGTTGAAAATTAAAGTTTTTATTGACAATTTATATTTTAGGGCTGAAAATCAACTGGTTTTTTTAGACAATTTCTTCTTTTTTATTTGAAAATTCAACAATTTGTTTAAAAAACCAACCATTTGGTTGAAAAGTCGTATTTTTTTTGGATGAATTCAATTGTTTTTTATTTAAAGTTAAAATGTTTTTTATTTAGAATATCAAATATGACATGCTTCGTTGAGAATTCATCTTTCTTGGTTAAAAATTCGATTACTTTGGTTAAAAGTGGGACTACTTTGTTAAAAATGTATTTGTTGGTTGAAAATCCATCGTTTTAGTTGAAAATTCTTCTTTTTAAGAGAATTTATTTCCCTATTTTCTTTTAAAAATCTCCTTATTTCCCCGGTTTTTAGAGCATCTTGGCATATAAAGATGTTTTTAATTGAATCGTTTGGGAAATATTTGAAATTGGTATCATGTCTATAATGTCTTGAATTTCTGTTTATGATTTTTAAAAAATGAATCGAAATCTTGTAAAGAAAGGGGGTAAAATTGGGGTTCAAAAAGGGGATTAGGTAAAAAAAAGGGGACAGACTGTGATTCCTGTTTTTCGAATTTTCTTTCTCGAGTAAAGGAGAATAAAGGCGATATTCGGTGGATCTCGAAGAAAGAGGAAATGACACTTTCTCTTTATGGATTCTTATTTTCAGATGAGGCAGAAACACGAGTGCGTAAAGTGGGCCGAAGGGAGAGCAGCGCTGCTACCGAAATGTTCGTCCGGCACTTTTGGATTATCAACTCGAAGACTTATACTCGAAGAAACCCAGTTTATCTAATTAGTCTTTATATTCGTGGAAGGAACCTGTAGACTCGCAAACTCCAAGAACTGAAAAAAAAGAAGGAAAGATTCTTCGCTAGTTCGGGACGCGACTTAGTACCAAAACTATTTCTAAATAATTATCATGTTTCCAATAGGAAAAAAAAAACTGGGAGCACAATTTTTTTTCAATTAGAATAATTGATTGAGGTTTTTTTCTATTTTTTAATTTGTAGAACGTGCTCTCGGCTTTTTTTCACTAGATGTTTGAATTCTTAGACTCTTGAACTATTCCGCCTCTGAACCAGCATCAGTTTACATTCATAGAAATCTTGATATCTATACCTAATAAGCTTCTGAAGCAACTCTGCTTCCTAATTCTTCTCCCTTATCTCCTCACTCCCGAACAGCTTCGCTTTTCGTAGTGTCACAGTGTTTAAAGACAAATGTAAATATATATTAAAAGCTAGCTTCCAGGCATCGATCCTTGGTCTAAAAAAGACATTTTCCACGGTTGCAGATTAGAAGGTATTCTCGAATTTTTTTTTATAGCGTTATATTAAAATTATTTTAGATATTACATTTTCTTGTTTACAATTTATATGTATGCGTAAAGAATATTTGAAAGTTGACTCGAGAATATCGCGTTTTTTTGGTCTGCAATCTTCTTACTAAAAAGTAAATAAACGAAATAAAATAATAACGATCGTAGATCCAAGTGAACTGGTAGCAGCTGGTAAATTAGTGCGAAGAAAAGTGAATCGGAGACGATTATTTTGGACGCCATCGATTGTTTCTCATATTGAATTCTTGTAAATATCTTTATTTTATTTTTCATTTATAATAAAAATCATTCGTCAATAATGTAATTGTTAATTTTTTACCAATACACTCTGCGTACGGTTCATGATCATGCATTTTTATCAGTAGATCGATTTTAATTCTTTATTCTTATCCATTTTTGCCACCTAAATGCGAACTAAATTAATAAAACCTAATAAAACAACTATTTTTGGTGGAGAATTCATCTTTTTGGTTCAAAATTATATTATTTGGTTCAAAATTTAATTATTTGGTTGAACTGTTTTGTAGGAATTTCGTCTTTTTGGCTTGAAGATTCAACAATTTGGTTGAATTTTTTCTTTCTTGACAGAACACCCTTCTTCAGTTGAAAAATGAAAAATTTTGTTGAAAATTTGCTTTTTTGGATGAATAAAAATATTGTTGATTTCAAATTAAAACTTTGTTTCGGTTGAAATATAAACTATTTCATCTTTTATGGTTGAGAAATGAACAATTTCGTTAGAAATACATCCTTTTTTGTTTAAAAATAACTATTTTGTTGAAATATGATCTTTTTGGGTTGAAAATGCAACTATTTGGTTGAAAATTAACTTTTTTGTTGAAGATTTTTATTCTTGGATTGGCAGTTCAACTGTTTTGTAGAAAATTCGTCTATTTGGATGAAGCAAGCTATTTTTTATTTATAATTAAAACCTTTGTTTGGTTGACATATAAAGTATTCCATTTTTTGTTGAGAATTCATATCTCATGGTTGAAAAATCAACAGTTTTGTTAAAAATTCATCCTTTTGGTTGAAATATAACTTTTAAATATGATAAAAATTAAATATAAAATTTTTAATATAATAATATAACGGGTTTTGTTGAAAATTTATATTCGTGGATTGAAAATTCCACTGTTTGGTAGAAAATTTGTATTTTTTTCTTGAAAATTCAACAATTACGTTGAAATTTTTTTCTTTCTTGTCTGAAAACTTAAAGTTGATTCAAAAATCAACTTTTTCGTTAAAAATTCGGTTTTTCTTGCTTGAAAAGTCAAAAATTTGGTTGACATTTTTTTTTATTGAAAGAATTCTTTAGTTGAAAAATCAACTATTTTGCGGAAAATTTGTATTTTTTTTTTGATGAATTAAACTATTTTTGATTTAAAATAAAAATATTTTTTGGTTGAAATATAAACTATTACAATTTTTATTCAAAATTCATCTTTCATGATTAAAAATGTTATTAATTGGTTAAAATTTTAATTATTTTGTAGAAAAATCAACAATTTTGGTTGAAATTTAACTGTTTTGTTGGAAATTCGACTTTTAGGGTGATAACTTCAACTATCTTGTTGAAAATTAACTTGTTTGTTGAAGATTTATATTTTTGGGTTGGAAATTCAAATGTTTGTAGAAAATTTGTCTTTTTGGTTGAAAATTAACTTTTTTATGGAAAATTTATATTTTTTGGTTGGAAATTCAATGTTATGAAGAAAATTCGCCTTATCGCCTTGAAACTTCAAAAATTTGGTTGAAATTTTTTTCTTTCTTGACTGAAAAATCAACTATTTTGTGAAAATTCGTATTTTTTTATGATTTAAACTATTTTTCATACAAAATTAAAATCTATTTTGGTTGAAATATAAACTATTACATTTCTCGTTGAGGTAAAGATGATTTTTTTTGGTTAAAGATTCATCTCTTTTGTTAAAAATATAACTATTTTGTTGAAAATTTGTCTTTTTGGATTGCAAATTCTTATTTTTGAGTTGAAAAATCAACTATTTTGTTAAATATATTTTCTAGTTTCTTTTTGCAACTCGTATATTTCAAATTTTACTCGAGAATATCATGTTTTTTGGTCTGCAATCTTCTTGCTAAAAAGTAAATAAACGAAATAAAATAATAACGATCGTAGATCCAAGTGAACTGGTAGCAGCTGGTAAATTAGTGCGAAGAAAAGTGAATCGGAGACGATTATTTTGGACGCCATCGATTGTTTCTCATATTGAATTTTTGTAAATATCTTTATTTTATTTTTCATTTATAATAAAAATCATTCGTCAATAACGTAATTGTTTATTTTTTATTTTTTACCAATACACACTGCATAGGGTTCATGATCATGCATTTTTATCAGTAGATCGATTTTAAATCCTTCTCATTCATTTTTGCCACCTAAATGCGAACTAAATTAATAAAACAACTATTTTTGGTGGAGAATTCATCTTTTTGGTTCAAAATTATATTATTTGGTTGAAAATTTAATTACTTGGTTGAACTGTTTTGTAGAAAATTCGTCTTTTTGGCTTGAAAATTCAACAATTTGGTTGAAATCTTTTTTCTTTTTTGGCTGAAAAATCTTTTTTGATTGAAAATTCTTCTCTTCGGCTTGAAAATTAAATAATTTGGTTGAATTTTTTTCTTTTTTGACAGAACACCCTTCTTCAGTTGAAAAATCAACAATTTTGTTGAAAATTTGCTTTTTTGGATTAATTAAAATATTTTTGATTTAAAATTAAAACTTTGTTTCGGTTGAAATATAAACTATTTCATCTTTTATGGTTGAGAAATGAACAAGTTCGTTAGCAATACATCCTTTTTGGTTTAAAAATAACTATTTTGTTGAAAATTCGTCTTTTTGGGTTAAAAATTCAACTATTTGGTTGAAATATAAACTATTTCATTTTTTATGGTTGAAAAATGAACAATTTCTTCAAAAATACATCCTTTTTGGTTCAAAAATAACTATTTTGTTGAAAATTCGTCTTTTTGGGTTGAAAATTCAACTATTTGGTTGAAAATTAACTTTTTTGTTGAAGATTTTTTTTCTTGGATTGGCAATTCAACTGTTTTGTAGAAAATTCGTCTATTCGGATAAAGTAAGCTATTTTTATTTATAATTAAAACCTTTTTTTTGGTTGAAATATAAACTATTCCATTTTTTGTTGAGAATTCATCTCTCATGGTTGAAAAATCAACAGTTTTGTTAAAAATTCATCCTTTTGGTTGAAATATAACTTTTTAATATAATAAAAATTAAATATAAAATTTTTAATATAATAATAATATAACGGGTTTTGTTGAAAATTTATATTCGTGGATTGAAAATTCCACTGTTTTGTAGAAAATTTGTATTTTTTGCTTGAAAATTCAAAAATTTGGTTGACATTTTTTTTTATTGGAAGAAATCTTTCGTTGAAAAGTCAACTATTTTGCGGAAAATTTGTATTTTTTGGTTGAAATATAAACTATTACAATTTTTATTGAAAATTCATCTTTCATGATTACAAATTTTATTAATTGGTTACAATTTTAATTATTTTGTAGAAAAATCAACAATTTTGGTTGAAATTTAACTGTTTTGTTGGAAATTCGACTTTTTGGTGAAAACTTCAACTATTTTGGAAGAAAATTCAACTATCTTGTTGAAATTAACTTTTTTGTTGAAGATTTATATTTTTTGGTTGGAAATTCAGTGTTATGAAGAAAATTCGCCTTGAAACTTCAAAAATTTGGTTGACATTTTTTTTCTTTCTTGACTGCAAAATCAACTATTTTTTGAAAATTCGTATTTTTTGATGAATTAAACTATTTTTCATACAAAATAAAATCTAATTTGGTTGAAATATAAACTATTACATTTCTCGTTGAGGTAAAGATGAATTATTTTGGTTAAAGATTCATCTCTTTTGTTGAAAATATAACTATTTTGTTGAAAATTTGTCTTTTTGGATTGCAAATTCTTATTTTAGAGTCGAAAAATCAACTATTTTGTTAAATATATTTTCTAGTTTCTTTTTGCAACTCGTATATTCCAAATTTTACTCGAGAATATCATGTTTTTTGGTCTGCAATCTTCTTACTAAAAAGTAAATAAACGAAATAAAATAATAACGATCGTAGATCCAAGTGAACTGGTAGCAGCTGCTAAATAAGTGCGAAGAAAAGTGAATCGGAGACGATTATTTTGTACGCCATCGATTGTTACTCATACTGAATTCTTGTAAATATCTTTATTTTATTTTTCATTAATAATAAAAATGATTCGTCAATAACGTAATTATTTATTTTTTACCAATGCACTCTGCGTAGGGTTCATGATCATGCATTTTTATCAGTAGATCGATTTTAATTCGTTATTATCATTAATTTTTGCCATCTAAATGCGAACTAAATTAATAGAACCTAATAATCCAACTATTTTTGATTGCGAATTAATCTTTTTGTTCCAAAATTATATTATTTGGCTGAAAGTTTAATTATTTGTTGAAAATTTCAACAATTTTGTTAAAAAGTCATCCTTCTTGGTTGAAAACCAACTATTTTTATAGAAAATTCAACTATTTAGCTTAAAATTTATATTTTTGGGATGGAAATTCAACTGTTTTGTAGAAAATTCGTCTTTTTGGCTTGAAAATTCAACAATTTGGTTGACATTTTTGTTTCTTTTTTGACTAAAAAATCTTCTGTAGTTGAAAATTCGCTTTTTTGACGAATTGAACTATTTTTGATTTAAAATTAAAACCTTTTTGGGTTGTAATATAACCATTACATTTGTTGCGGAGAATGCATTTGTCATGATTGAAAAATCAACAATTTTGTTAAAAATGCACTTTGGTTGAAATTTTGTTCTTTCGTGACTGAAAAATATTTTTTGAATAAAAAATCAACTATTTTGATGAAAATTCTTTTTTTTTGGACTTGAAAATTCAACACCTAAGTTGATTTTTGTTTATTTCTGGACTGAAAAATCATCTATTTTATTAAAACTTTATCTTTTGGGGTTGAAAATTCAACTATGATGGAAAAATGTAACTATTTGGTTAAAAATTAACTTTTTTGTTCAAAATTGATATTTTCAAGTTGAAAATTCAACTGTTTTGCAGAAGTTTTGTCTTTTTGACTTGATAATTCAACCATTTAGTTGACATTCTTTTTTCTTTCTTGACCGAAAAATATTTGTTGATTGAAAAATCAACTATTTTGTTGAAAATTCGTTTTTTTGGGATTGAAAATTCAACACATCAGTTGTTTTTTTTGCAATGAAGAATCTTCTTTGGTTTAAAAATCAACTATTTTATTGAAAATTCGTCTTTTTTGATGAATTGAACTATTTTTTATTAAAAATTGAAATATTTTTTGGTTGAAAAATCAACTAATATAATTTTCGTTGAAAATTACACTGTTTTGTGGAAAATTCATCTTTTCGCCTTGAAAATTCAAAAATTTTGTTAACATTTTTTTCTTTCTTGACTGAAAAATCTTCTTTTGATAGGAAATTTTATTAATTGGTTGGAAATTTAATTATTTTGTTGAAATATATCTGTTTTTTTTTTTAAATTTGCCTTTTTGGTTTGAAAATTTATATTTTTGTGTCAAAAATTCCACTTTTTTGTAGAAAAAATGGTCTTTTTGACTTGAAAATTCAACACTTTGGTTGAAATTTTTTTCTCTCTTGACTGAAAAATATTTTTTGATTGAAAAATCAACTATTTTGTTGAAAATTCGTTTTTTTGCTTAAAAATTCAACACCTTAGTTGATTTGTTTTTAGTTCTGGATTGAAAAATCTTATTTGGTTGAAAAATCAGGTATTTTATTGAAATTTTGTCTTTTTGGCTTGATAATTCAACCATTTGGTTGAAATTCTTTTTTCTTTCTTGACTGAAAAATATTTTTTGATGGAAAAATGAACTATTTTGTTGAAAATTCGTTGTTTGGGTTGAAAATTCAATACCTAATTTTTTTACTTCTGGGTTGAAAAATCTTCTTTAGTTGAAAAATCAACTATTTTGTTAAAACTTCTTTTTTTATGAATTAAAGTATTTTTTATTTAAAATTGAAATATTTTTTGGTTGGAATATAAACTAATATAACTTTCGTGGAAAATTCATCTTTCATGATCGAAAATTGTATTAATTGGTTACAAATTTAATTATTTTATTGAAAAATCAACAAAATTGTTAAAATTCATCCTTTTTTGTTGAAAATTCGTCTTTTTTGATGAATTAAACTATTTTTGAACCAAATTAAAATGTTTTTTGGTTGAAATATAAACTATTATACTTCTCGTTGAGAATTCATCTGGCATGGTTGAAAATTTAATTATTTTGGAAAAAGTAAAATTATTTGGTTCAAAATTAACTTTATGGTTGAAATTTCACTATTTTGTAGGAAATTTTTCTTTTTTCGTTGAATAATCAACAATTTTGTTAGAAAGTCGTATTTTTAAGATAAATTCGACTATTTTTTACTTAAAAATAAAGTCTTTTTCGATTAGAATATCAACTGCTACAATTTTTTGTTGAAAAACTTTTTTGTTTGAAAGTTGAAGTACTCAGGTAAAGATGAATTTTGTTGTTAAAGATTCAAATCTTTGGTTGAAAACATAACTATTTTATTAAAAATTTGTCTTTTTGGGTTGAAAATTGAACTGTTTTGTAGAAAATTCTTCTTTTTAGCTCGAAAATTTAACAGCTTGATTGATTTTTTTTTTTGGTTGAAGAATGAACTAATTTGTTGAAAATTCTTATCTTTGGGATGAATCATACTATTTGGATTTAAATTCAAAATCTTTTTTGGTTAAAATATAACTGTTTTCTTGAAAATTCGTCTTTTTGGGTTGAAAATTCAACTATTTTGGAAGAAAATTCAACTATTTGTTTAAAAATATACTTGTTTGTTAAAAATTTATATGTTTTGGTTGGAAATTCCTCTTTTCGCCTTGAAACTTCAACAATTTGGTTCGCATTTTTTTTTCTTGACTGAAAAATCTTCTTTTGAAAAAAAATAACTTTTTTGTTGAAATTTCGTCGTTTTTTGATGAATTAAACTATTTTTGATACAAAATTAAAATGTTTTTTGGTTGAAATATAAACTATTATACTTCTCGTTGAGAATTCATCTCGCATGGTTGAAAATTTAATTATTTTGGAAGAAAATTCAACTATTTGGTTGAAAATGAACTTTTTTGTTAAAAATTTATGTTTTGGTTGGAAATTCAACTGTTTTGTAGAAAATTCGTCTTTTCGCCTTGAAACTTCAACAATTTAGTTCGCCGTTTTTTTCTTTCTTGGCTGAAAAATCTTCTTTTGAAAAAAAATAACTATTTTTTTGAAAATTCGTATTTTTTGATGAATTAAACTATTTTTGATACAAAATTAAAATGTTTTTTGGTAGAAATATAAACTATTATACTTCTCGTTGAGAATTGATCTGGCATGGTTGAAAATTTAATTATTTTGGAAAAAGTAAAATTATTTGGTTCAAAATTAACTTTATGGTTGAAATTTGACTATTTTCTTGGAAATTCGTCTTTTTTGGTTGAAAAATCAATAATTTTGTTAGAAAGTCGTATTTTTAAGATGAATTCGACTATTTTTTACTTAAAAATAAAATCTTTTTTGATTAGAATATCAAATACTACCATTTTTGGTTGAAAATCTTTTTTGGTTGAAATACTTAGGTAAAGATGAATTTTGTTTGTTAAAGATTTCAACTCTTTGGTTGAAAATTTAATTATTTTTGAAAAAGTAAAATTATTTGGTTCAAAATTAACTTTATGGTTGAAATTTGACTATTTTGTTGGAAATTCGTCTTTTTTGGTTGAAAAATAAACTAATATAACTTTCGTGGAAAATTCATCTTTCATGATTGAAAATTTTATTAATTGGTTAAAAATGTAATTATTTTATTGAAAAATCAACAAAATTGTTAAAATTCATCCTTTTTGGTTGAAATTTAACTATTTTATTGAAAATTAGTCCTTTTGAGTTGAAAATTCAACTATTTGGTTAAAAATTAACTTTTTTGTTAAAAATGTATATGTTTTAGTTGGAAATTCAACTGAAATTGAAATGTTTTTTGGTTGAAATATAAACTATTATACTTCTCGTTGAGAATTGATCTGGCATGGTTGAAAATTTAATTATTTTGGAAAAAGTGAAATTATTTGGTTCAAAATTAACTTTATGGTTGAAATTTGACTATTTTGTTGGAAATTCGTCTTTTTTTATTGAAAAATCAACAATTTTGTTAGAAAGTCGTATTTTTAAGATGAATTGATACTATTTTTTACTTAAAAATAAAATCTTTTTTGATTAGAATATCAAATACTACAATTTTTTGTTGAAAATCTGTTTTGGTTGAAAGTTGTACTTAGTTAAAGATGAATTTTTTTTGTTAAGATTTATCTCTTTGGTTGAAAACAACTATTTTGTTGAAAATTTGTCTTTTTTGGTTGAAAATTCAACAATTTGGTTGAAAAATCAACTATTTTGTTAATATCTTTTCAAAGTTTCTCTTTGAAACTCGCAAAGAAAATTTCAAAGTTTACTCGAGAATATGTTTTTTGCTCTGCAATCTTCTTACTAAAAAGTAAATAAACGAAATAAAATAATAACGATCGTGGATCGAAGTGAACTGGCAGCAGCTGCTAAATTAGCGCGAAGAAAAGTGAATCGGAAACGATTGTTTTGGACGCTATCGATTGTTTCTCACACTGAATTCTTGTAAATATCTTTATTTTATTTTTCATTTATAATAAAAATCATTCGTCAACAACGTAATTGTTCTTATTCAATTATATCTTCTTATATACCATTACACGCTACGTAGGGGTCATGATTATGCACAGAGTTGGTCACGAAAGATTCGATGAGGGGCGATATTGTAAGGACTTATGTTGCATTGGGTACATATTTATATATGTATATATATAGTATGTATATCGTATATATTTACAGTTGTGAGTTTGAGCTTGCTCGACTGAGTTTTAAGTAATCTAGCGATAAAGGAAGGACAATAATCTGCCGATCGCGACAAAAATCTCATCTTTTATTCGACATCTTGAATAATTCATTGATCATTAATTAATAATTATTATTCTTGCCCTCGAGTCGCAAATCCCGACGTCGCGAAGACCACGACGATTACGAAAGTTCAGATTTTACAATAATATATACATGTACTGTCATTCGTAACGTTTAGAATTTACAAAGCGTCTGTCTCAGTTCATTCCATTGCATTTCGTCTGTATCCAGCTTTAAATCATTTTTTTTTCATGCAAATTTTTCAAAACTTGAATATTTAACAGTAACAATTTTAAAGGCTTATAGAACACATTTTTGAAAATAATTATAAAGTTATTTTTCTGCCTTGAAAATTGATGCTTAGTTGACGGATGTTTTAATGTTTAAACAATAAGATTTAAATATTTCTAGTGTCGAAATTTCAAGATTCGAATTAACAGGCTTGTTAATTTCAAAATTTCAACTTTAAATTAAAAGTATTAAACATCACTAGTCTAAAAGTCCAATCATTGGAAAAATAATATCAGACTTGATAAAACAACCCTTTTGCAACTTAGAAATTTAAAAATAAATTAAATATATATTTGTCCTCCGACCTGAGAGACGGTTTAATTTGTCAACCAAAAGTGTTCCTAAATATTATATACAAAATAGTTTTTTTTTAACATTTGAATGTAAAAGTCGAGTTCAGTGTTTTTTTTTTTCAATTTCAAAAGCAAACAAAAATTAACAGACTCTAACTTTCCCATTCTAATATTAATTGCATAATTTGTTTAAAAATTAGGATCAGAAATCTAGAGTGCGCTGCAGTCGAATGACATCGATAAAACACAAAATGGTGGTGACCTTTTCACCACCAGATGGCATACTTAATTCAGCCGTTCCCAATAAAATTACTAACCCCAACTAAATCTCCAACCCAAGAAAAAAGAATCGATTAAATTAACATTGTTTGAATCGGAGAATTTCAATTCGACACCATACAGTCACTACCAATTCAGGCAAATTTCGCTGAACCATTTTTCAGTTTTTTTAATCGCCTGAATTGATGGTGGCCGCAATTTGCGTGAATCTACATTCTTAAATTCTCCGATTCAAATAATTACCATTCAATCAATTCTTCTTTTCCTGGGAAACCAACTTTCCCCACAGAAAAATGATATTTCATAACTTTCTATGAAAAACCTCTTCTATAACCCTTGTATTCAATATCAAAATCTTGCTTCAAATGGTCAAATTTACAAAAACCCTCCTCTCACTAATTACACAGAATCGGACCCAGACGAGAATGAACAGACTGACCAACTGACCATACCCGAAGTCTCTGGCGATCGACGATTTTCAACGTTCGAGCGTTGGGACGGCGAAGATCCAATGATAAATGCAATGAAAACGATCGACGCCGGAGACATGGCGACTCGAGAGTGTATCCTAGTCGCGTCGGCAGGCTTATCAGAAGACCAAAAGGAGAGTAGAGCCCGGGCTTTACTTGGGCATGAAGAACTGTTGATGTGAGTGGGCGTTGGGCTGCGGGTGCATGTTAGGATGAGGAGGTGGTCCGCTGCCCCTCGTGCCTGTAGCGTAGAGTTGCTGCTGAAAATTATGAAACTGCTGGGCATAGTTGGGGTCAGACATACTGGGCCCACCGCCGACAAAGGGGCTGTTTTTAAAATTACTGGAGCCCCCACCCATGCTGGGCGGAAGCGGCTGCGTCGCATCGGGTGGAGGTCCAAGGCCCATGGGTCCGCCCTTGTTTCCAGGTCCGTACATGCCCGGGTTGTTATTCTGACTGGGCATTTGTCCTGGTCCTGGAACCATGTCTGGCGGAAAGACTTTGTCTGGGTCCATGGGACTTCCAGGGAAGACACCACCACCAACCATGTGCTGCATCCTCATGATTGGTTGCTGTCGAACTCCGCCACCAACAGGCCTCATCGAATGCATCCCAAGTTGAGAGTTCATGGGTTGTGCGTCCATTCTGGGTGATCCACCCATTCCTGGTGGAAGTCCCTGGGGTCCTGAGTGTGGACCCATATTGCCGGGCATTCCCTGGTGAGGTCCCATATTGTTAGGCACGCATCCGTTTGGGAAGTAGTGAATATTCGCTGAGGGAGAGTTCATCTTGTTGTCGAGAGGGTTTGTGAAACGCTGAAGGAAGTCGAGGCTCGGAGGTCCTCGTGGGGCGTGGGTCACATTGGGCCTCGCTGGTAGGTACTGTATGGTGTTTGGAGCACTTGGTTTTACCTGGAAAGAAATTTTTATGAAGAACCACCTTTTATTTCATTTGGAAGGGAATGTACACCAGATTTCAAGAGTGATCAATCCCCTGGGTGTCTTGAAAAATTCCAAATTGGAGTCTTCCAATAGGGTGTCCAGCGATTCTTAGGAACGAAATTCAAGGTCTTTTCCAGGTCAACAAGTCAAGTTTTTCCAGGTCTCCTTTTTTTACGTCTTTGAAATACTTGAAATCTTTTAAATCTTTGTGAATTCGTTGAAATCTCTTGAAGTACTTTAAATCTTTGTGAAATCTTGAAATTTCTGTGAAATCTTTTTAAATTTTTGTAAAATATTTGAAATCCTTGAAATATTTAAAATCCTTGAAATCTTTGTGAAATTTTTTGAAATCTTTTGAAATTTTTAAGAAATCTTTGAAATATTTCTTAAAGCTTTCTTTAATCTTTTGTATTCGTTTGAAATCATTGAAATCTTCTCAACTTTGTGAAATCTTGAAATTTCTGTGAAATCTTTTTAAATTTTTGTAAAATATTTGAAATCTTTAAAATCCTTGAAATCTTTGTGAAATTTTTTGAAATCTTTTGAAATTTTTAGGAAATCTTTGAAATATTTCTTAAAGCTTTCATTAATCTTTTGTATTCGTTTGAAATCATTGAAATCTTCTCAACTTTGTGAATTCGTTGAAATCTCTTGAAGTACATAAAATCTTTGTGAAATCTTGAAATTTCTGCGAAATCTTTTTAAATTTTTGTAAAATATTTGAAATCCTTGAAATCGTTAAAATCCTTGAAATCTTTAAAATCCTTGAAATTTTTTAAAACCTTTTGAAATTTTTATGAAATCTTTGAAATATTTATGAAAGCTTTCTTTAATCTTTGTTTGTGAAATCTTTTGCATTCCTTTGAAATCATCGAAATCTTCTCAACTTTGTCAAATCTTTTGAAATCTTTGTGAATTCGTTGAAATCTCTTGAAGTACTTAAAACCTTTGTGAAATCTTGAAATTTCTGTGAAAACTTTTTAAATTTTTGTAAAATATTTGAAATCCTTGAAATATTTAAAATCCTTGAAATCTTTGTGAAATTTTTGGAAATCTTTTGAAATTTTTAGGAAAACTTTGAAATATTTTTTAAAGCTTTCTTTAATCTTTTGTATTCGTTTGAAATCATTGAAATCTTCTCAACTTTGTGAAATCTTTGTGAATTCGTTGAAATCTCTTGAAGTACATAAAATCTTTGTGAAATCTTGAAATTTCTGTGAAATCTTTTTAAATTTTTGTAAAATATTTGAAATCCTTGAAATCTTTATAATCCTTGAAATCTTTAAAATCCTTGAAATCTTTAAAATCCTTGAAATTTTTTGAAATTTTTATGAAATCTTTGAAATATTTGTGAAAGCTTTCTTTAATCTTTGTTTGTGAAATCTTTTGCATTCGTTTGAAATCATTGAAATCTTCACAACTTTGTGAAATCTTTTGAAATCTTTGTGAATTCGTTGAAATCTCTTAAAATACTTAAAATCTTTGTGAAATTTTGAAATTTCTATAAAATCTTTTTAAATTTTTGTAAAATATTTGAAATCTTTAAAATCCTTGAAATCTTGTGAAATTTTTATGAAACTTTGAAATATTTGTGAAAGCTTTCTTTAATTTTTGTTTGAGAAATCTTTTTTATTCGTTGAAATCATTGAATTATTTGAAATCTTAGTTAAATATTTTCAAATTTTCTAAAATGTTTTGAAACCTTTTGAAATCGTTTCAAATCTTTGAAATGTTTTAAATCTGTTATACTGTAACCATTTTTTAAACCTTTGAAATCCTATAAATCTTTTCAAATCTTTGAAATCTGGTGTACTTTTTTAAATCTTTGGAATCCTTGTATTCTTTTGAAATCTTTATGAAAGTTTTACGAAATCTATGAAATATTTGTGAAACCTTTCTGAAATCTTTTGTATTCATTTGAAATCATTAAAATATTTTTAATCTGTGTAAAATCTTTTGAAATCTTAGAAATCTGGTTTACCATACCCTTTTTAAAATCTTTGGAAATATTCGAAATCTTTGTGAAATCTTTGAAATCTGATGTACACGCCTTTTTCAAATCTTTGAAATCCTTGCAATCTTTATGAAATGTTCGAAATATTTGGGAAATCTTTGTCAAACTTTTTTAAATATTTGTGAAATTTTTCTCAAATCTTTTTTATTCGTTGAAATCATTGAATTATTTGAAATCTTAGCCAAATATTTTCAAATCTTCTAAAATGTTTTGAAACCTTTTGAAATCGTTTCAAATCTTCGAAATGTTTTAAAATCTTTGAAATCTGGTGTACTGTACCCTTTTTCAAATCTTAGAAATCCTTTAAATCTTTTAAAAGTTTTGTGAAATATTTGAAATCTGGTGTACACGCCTTTTTTAAATCTGTGTAATCCGTGAAATATTTTAAAGATGTTCAATATCCTTTTAAATATTTTTAAATCTTTGAAATATTTTGAAACCTTTTGAAATCTTTAGTAATGTTTTGTAATCTGGTGTACACTCAAAACCGAGTGGTGAAACCCTTGAAAAATCCGTTATATGACCATGGCTCATTCTAATTCTGAAACTGAATTAACATCGAAATTTTCAACTAATAATTTTTATAATTTGTAACTTGAATATCATAAAAAAATGTATACTTTAACATTCTATATTAGCGGAGACGAAATTAAAAACTTATAGAATTATTCACAATATTAAAGTATGTTCATTGCAATCTATTAAATAATTGGTAATGTCTACAAAAAATGACTAGAAATCTATTTATTCTGTAACGAGTAAAAGATAAATTATATCTTGATAAATAAAAAACTTTTCAGTAGCAAGATTTCTTCTAAACGAGATGTTTCTTTCATAATAGACTAAAAGATTTAAATTACTTCTCGCATTTCAATAAAATAACTGCTTTAAAAGAAAAAATAATTATTTCAAGGTTCTCGTGAAAAATGCAAGGAGAATTCCAGGTTTTCAAGGTCGCTGGACACCCTGCCCAATTAAAGGGTTCAAATTCTCATCCCATCAAAATAACATTTATCAAAGCAATCTATCTTTACCTGTACATTTGCACCATTATAGGGGCTCGGTCCAGAGACGTGAACGTGGGAATGGCCATGAGGATGAGGTCCATGAGAATGAGGATGATTATGACCGCCAGGCATGAGCCTCGAAGGAGGTCCATGTGGATTTTCTCCAACGCCTCCACCTCCCCCTGGATAAGGTCCACCTTGAGGTCCGACGTTTGGATTATGAGGTCCTCCACCCTGGTTACCCCCGGGACCTCCCCCCATCATCCCATGCGCCATCATCGAATGATGATGGCTCATCTTATTCGGACCACCCGGACTTCCAGTATGCGGCGTTGGACTGTAACTCGACGGAGGTCCTCCCAGTCCCATACACATTCCAGAAACATCGCCGGCCTCACTAGTAGGTCCAGACATATGGCATCCTCCATTCAACTCTCCACCACCCTGCATCTGCATCATGTGCATTCCATGCGGATTTCCAAAAGGCATCATTCCCGGGTTTCCAGAATGCATCGGACCTCCATCATTAACTAGAGCATTGCTAGCAGCGGTGTTGGTTAACTGCTGACTCATTTGCGCGAGCGAAGTAATGGGGTCAAAATGATTTGTACTCATCGTTCCAAGACCACCAAGTCGAACTCCCATGTTGTTTGGATTTAGAGGAACGTTATCAGGTTGGCTAACGTTCACAGAAGGTCTGCTACAAGGGAAAGAACCTCCTGGACCAATCATCGATGGTGGCAATCCAGGATTGTTCGGATTCCCTTGATTTTGCTGCTGCTGCTGTTGTTGCTGCTGTTGTTGTTGTTGCTGCTGTTGTTGTTGAATTTGCTGCTGCTGCTGTTGTTGTTGTTGCAAATCTTTCTGTGAAGGTGGAGACGTTTCGGATTTCGTATTCGGCGAAGCAGGAATCGTTCTCGGAGGTCCCATGCTATCTTGCAGATTTGGATTATGAGGCGCTGGACTGCTTTGGGCACTTGCAGACGTTTTATTGCTCTGTTTGCTCGAGTCAGCTGGAGTGTGAGGCGCGACACTTCCAGGCGTGTGAGGAGTGTGTGGGGTGTGAGGACTATGAAGAGAACCGGTGAATCCTCTACTCGCACTTTCCATCGAAGGACTAACGACATCCGATCTCGACGAAAACTGGTTACTATTCTCCATGCTCCCCGAGAGCATTCGATTCGGAATATCCGTACTGCTGGCCGTTGTACTTCTGCAAAAATTGAGGAAGACAAATTTGTAGAGACAAGAATGAAAATTTTGTGTAAAGGAACCGTTCTGGAAATGTATGAAAAGATACTTACGCGGGTAAACTGCCGTCTTTGAGGCTTGTATTGGGCTGCTTCTGTATTGTCAATTCCTGGCCCTCGAAAGTATTGAGATACTGGATTTGTTGAGGACTGGGAACCGGCATTAGGTTGGCTTCCTTGACACCCGCGGCGTTTACTGCTCCTCCGTGTTGCTGCTTTTGTTGAGCTAAAGATTGCAGCGTCCGACAGAACATACCATCCACTAAAAAAACATTATAGGATTCCTAACGCTCTTACAAAATCAGATGTTGGGTTTCGAGAACCTTTTGCTACCTGTTTTGCGTTTATGTCATGAATAGAGGAATATACATAATATAGACAATCAGATTTTCTAAAAAAAAAAACAACATTTAAATACTGAGGGATTGACTACTCGACCAGTGAATACACGCCAGATTTCAAGAGTAATCAACCCCTCGTTGAAAACCAAGATCTAATAAATTAAGAAACTTAAATTGAAAATTAAAACTGCACAAAATTCAAACAAAATAACTAAAAACTGAAAATATGGTAGCGAAAGGATAAAAACGAGAATTGACAAAGTTACCATTTGGAGGTTGAGTGGAGGGAAAGTCGAGGGAAGAGTCCTTCTGTGGTGTCGCTCCACCGGGACTGAGAGCGGCAAGATGAGCATGAGAAACTGGAGTTCCGGGATTGCTGTGGTTCAACCTCGTGGAAGTCGTATTCACGGATCCTACAGTTGGGTTTGGAGAGTCCTGGCTGGTAGGACTCTGTCCTGGCAAGTGGCTCGACCTCTGGTTACCGAGCTGAAATTGTCTGTTGCAGTCTGCAGGGGAATTTAACGCTGAACTCGCTCTCGGCGAAGGAAGTGAGAGATTGCTAGTGGGGTTATTGGGGGAGGAAGGATTCGGACTTTGAGTAGCAATCGGTACGCTCGCCGATCTTGTTGTCTGGTGATAAGGAGGAGGAGGTCCTTGACTGCGTGGCATACCTCCAACCATCCCAGATCCTCTGAGTGGTCCTCCTGGACTACCTACACCCACCTAATAAAAAAAAGATATTTCGCAATTACCATTTTAAAGTATTTTCAGAGTGTCTAACAGATGGATGATTTTAAATTTCCGGTTCTCTCCCGGTCAATTTTTCATTTTTTGGGTCTGCTAATTATAAATCTTTCTGAAAGTTCCATGGCCTAACTCGGAATTTCAGTTATTTTGGAAAATTTCCTGTTTCATGTTAGAATTATAGTTCCTCTAGAAAATTCACTGTTCTAAGTCAAAAACGTAATTCCTTTGCAAAATTCACTGTTCCAAGTCAGAATTATAATTCTTCTCGAAAATTTCCTCTTCCAAGTCAGAATTATAATTCTTTTGGAAAATGTCTTGTCTCAGTTCTGAACTATAATTTCCTTTCGAAAATTCTCTGATCCAATTCAGAATTACATATAATTGCTACGAAAAATTTCCTGTTTCAACTCAAAATTATAATTTAAAAAAAATCGCTGTTCGAAGTCAAAACTATAATAATTTGTTTGTAAAATTTTCTTTTCAAATTCAGAATTACAGATATCCCTTCAACAATTCTCTGTTCCAAATCATAATTCCAGGTTTTATATTTTCATTTTAAATCAGAATCCTTTAAAAAAAAATCCCCATTCTAAGTCAGAATTATACTTTTTTTTTTAATCCAGGTGTAACTCGGAATTCTAATTCGTTTGGTAAATTCCCTGAACCGACTAAAAATTGTAATTCTTTTCAAAAATTCTCTGTTCAAAGCTAGAACTATAATAATTATTTTAGAAAATTTTCTTTTCAAATTCAGGATTACAGATATCCCTTCTAAAATCCCCTGTTACAAATCATAATTCCAGTTTTTATATTTTCACTTTAAATCAGAAATCAGAATAATAATAATTATTTTTAAAAATCCCCAATTACAAGTCAACGTTGTAATTCTTTTGTAAAATTCACTGTTCAAAATCAGAATTATAATTCTTTTGGAAAATTTTCTTGTTCCAGTTCTGAATAATATTTTTCTTTCGAAAATGGTGTGATCTAATTTAGAACTGCATATAAATTACTTCGAAAAATTTCATGTTTTAATTCAAAATTATAATTTTTCTTGAAAACTCACAGTTCAAAGTCAGAATTATACTTAATTATACTCCTAGTGTAAATCTAGGTATAACTCGGAATTCAAATTACTTGACAAATTCCCTGTACCAATTAAAAATTATAATTCTTTTAAAAAATTCCTTGTTTAAAGACCGAATTATAGTTCATAATACTTTTTATTTAGATCCTTTTATAACTCGGAATTCTAATTCTTTTGGCAAATTCCCTGAACCAATTCAAAATTGTAATTATTTTCAAAAATTCTCTCTTCAAAATCAGAATTACAAATATCGCTTCCAAAATCTCCTGTTCCAAATCATAATTCCAGTTTTTATAATGTCATTTTAAAACGTAAATCTTTCTTTGTATAATTAAAAAAAATATATATATTTACAATTTCAGATAAATACTAATTTACGAGTTTGAATGTATACCAGATTTCAAGAATCCAAAGACTGTAAAGATTCCAAAAAAAATAATGAAGTTTTTTCCATTGTTCGTTTCGTCATTTCCCGATGAAAAAAAATTCTTGAATTCCCAGTCAGATATACACCCTGATTTAAACGTTATTTTAAATGTCCTGCATTAAGTTTTCTAAAATTTTATTATAAATAATAACAGGTCTCACAGTCCCTATGGGATAAAATATAGGAGCCAAAGGGTACTTTCTGTCATGCTCATAGGGTACTTTTTTCGCGCCCAAAGTGTAACAAATTCAGGATAAATTCATAAAACTTGAAAAAAATTCAAGTTCAATTGAAAAGAATTAAAATGAATCGGAAAAAATTTTAAAAATCAAAAAAATTCCATTTATTTTCGTAATGCTGGGATGCATCCAGAGGAATTTAAGGTAAACGAGGAGAATTCGATGAAAATCATAAAAACTCGAGGTGAATTAAAAAAAAATTTAATAAATTGAAAGCAATTTAAAAATATGAAAAAACTTCATTGAATTCAGTAACTCTGAAATGAGCTTAGAAAAATTCAAGGGAATTCCAAAGAATTTGAAGAAATGCCTAAGAATTCAAGGTGAAGTTAAAAGACTTCAGGATCAATTAAATAAAAACTTTTAAAAATTTAAAAAAAAATCTATTGAATTAAGTAAAATTGAGCGAATTTAGAAGAATTGAAGTAAATTATAAAAATTCAAGAGAATTCAGGGTGAATTCCGAAATAATTCAAATCTCTTCAAATCTTTGAAACCCTACTAATTTCTAACCGAAGAAGTGATTAATGACTACAAAACAATTCAAGATAAATTCGAAAGAATTTAAATGAATTGAAAATTTTGAAATAAAATCTAAAAACTCCATTTATTTCAGAAAAATTGGAGTGAATTTAGAGGAATTTAAGGGAAACGAGAAGAATTCGATGAAATATATTTAAAAATCAAGCTTAATTCAAAAAGCAATTAAGTGAATTGAAAACAATTCAAACGCATGACAAAACAATTGATTGAATTGAGGAAGTTTGAAATGAGTTTAGAAAAATGAAAAGGGTATTTAAAAGAATTTGATGAAATACCTACGAATTTAAGGTGAGTTCAAAAGACTTCAAGATGAATTAAACAAAAACTTTTTAAAAATTCATTGAATTGAGTGAAGTTGAGTGAATTTCGAAGAATTCAAAAGCATTTAAAAGAATTTTGGATAAGTTAATAAGAATTCAGGTCGAAAATATCTTGAGTGTTTTTAAAATCCGTTAAAATCATTTAAATCTACGGAAATCTTATAAACCCCCTTGGAATCTTTTAAATCTTCTTAAAAACTTTTAGGTCCTGTAAAATCGTTCCATATGCTCAGAAATTCTAAGAAATTCTTCACGACCGCACGCAAATTTTTTTCAAATTCCTTAAAATTATTAAAACCCTTAGAAGTACATTGAAATTGTTTAAATCTCTTGAAAATGCCTTGTAATCTTTTAAAATACTTTAAAATATTGCAAAACCTTTGAAGTCCCTTCAAACTTTTGAAATGAATCCAAAATTTCTGGGAATCTTTTAAAATATACTGAAATATTTCAAATCCTTTGATATCTTTTGAAATCCATTGACACTTTTTAAAGCCCTTGAACACGCCTGTGAATCTTTTATAATGCCCTCAAATATTTAAAATCCTTTAAATCTTTTGAAATCCTTTGAAATTTTTGAAAGCTCTTGAAAATACTAAGGAATTAAAAAAATACCTTAAAATATTTCAAATCCTTTGATTATTTTATCAATTGATTCTCAGGATCAATTGAATAAAAACTTTTAATAAGAGAAAAAATCCACTGAATTACGTAAGTTTAAAAGAATTCAGGATAATTTAATAAGAATTCAGGGTAAATTCGAAAAACTAATTGCAAAACTCTTCAAATTTTTGAAAACTTACGAAATACTTCACTTCTCTTGAATAAATTCTTTCAAATCCACTAAAATATTATAAAATCCCGTGAAATTCTATGAAATGTGGTGATATTTCCTGAAATCCTGGAAAATTGATTAAAATACCTTGAGAGCTTTAAATTCCCTTAAAATCATTTAAATCCTCGGAAAATCTTCTAAAATAACGTGAAATCTTTTAAAATATCTTAAAACCTTATGGGTCCTGTAAAATCGTTCCATATGATCTGAAATTCTAGGAAATTATTTACCCTAAAATATTTCAAACCCTTTGAAATCCCTTCAGATTATTGAAATCCCTACAATATTTCAAATCCTTTGAAATCCTACGAAATACCTCACTTCTCATTAATACATTCTTTTAAATCCATTGAACTATTATAAAATTCCGTGAAATTCTATTATATTTCTTGAAATCCTGGAAAATGTATTAAAATACAATGAGAGCTTTAAAATCCCTTAAAATCATTGAAATCCTCGGACCTATAAGTTTTTAAGATATTTTAAAAGATTTATATCTTTAAAAATATCTTAAAGCCTGTGAATAACCTTATAATAATAACCTTAATAACCTGTAATAACCTTAGGTCCTGTAAAATCGTTCCATATCTTCCGAAATTCGATAAAATTCTTTATCCTACAATATTTCAAACGCTTTGAAATCTTAAAAAAAAAATCTTTAAAAATACCCTGAAATATTTCAAAAGAATTAAAGACAATTCAGAAATTGGTATATTAACTCATGAGTTAATTTATTGGAAGAAAAGTGACATTATTAAAAGTTACATTATGGGCTACAAATAGGGTACCATAGGGACCAAATCTTGAAAATAGGGACTTTAGGGACCATAACTGAATATAGGGTACAATAGGGGATATAGGGACCGGTCTGTGAGGCCTGAATAAATAAGATAAGCAATTTAGAACTCACTTTTCCCTTCCCGTCGAGAAACTGCTGTTGAAGCTTGTGCCACTCCATACCCGGTGGACACTGATTCGGTAGAGTTCCTGGAGGAACATTTGAAGAGGGACAGGAAGAAGGGCCTCCTGGAGCAGAATCCAAGGATCCAGAGGGGTCTTCCTTTTGCTCCGGGAAGAGAAGCATTTGCATCTTCCTGATGGTTGCCAACTGGACCTCACGATGTTGCCTTTGTTGCGGAGTGAGATTTTCATCAGGAACCTTAACGCCCTGCAAGGAAGGTACACCCCCGGGACCTGGACTTCCTATCAAACGTGGACTGTGGCCCATATTTGGAATTGATTGAGGCTGAGAAGTTGGTACTAAAAGGAGAATCAAAAATTAAATTAGTACAGTTGGAAAGTTACCAAAATTTCAGGCTTTGCAATAAATACTTGGACCAACTAGTTGGTAAGCACGGAACTGCCAATTTCGATTAGTTGTCCAAACTGAAATGTCAATCAAAATTAGTGCCATTTCTACTAATGATGGCCCAAATATATACTTTTTGCAGTTTAAGATTCGTGAAAAAAGTAGCTTTTAATGCCATCAGATAGGAAAAAATCCAAAAAGGAGCGAAATGTGAGAAAAGGAATCACAGCGCAAAAAGAGCTCAAAAAAGGAGAATAGGCTAATTTTTTCACGAAGAAGGGGAAAGATTCAACACTTACTTTTACAGTCAGAAAAGAAGAAACTATCTTTTTATGAGAAATTGTATAGTTTTCAAATAATGTTAAATGATATTTTAACGATTTCTGTGGGCTAAAGAATTTTTTTTAAATTGGTTATACCTAGGTCGTTGAAAATCCATTTACGGCGAAAAAAGGTCCGAAAAAACATAACATTTGTTAATTTAACAATTTATATATACTTTATATCGTTCTCATTATCAAGAATATTTCCTATAGTAAGAATTTCTTAGTTAATTTTATAGTATCAAAAACAAACCATTTAAAAATCCATAATAACAAGTTGTAAAATATTATGAGTGCTACAAAGTTTTGAAATGAAATCTCTTGAAATTCTTTGGAATCATTTAAAATAACTTAAAATCTTTAAAATCCATTGAAATTTGTCGAATTAAAACATAAACTATTTAAGAATCCATAGGAACAAATTTTTAAATTTTAAGAGTTCTAAAAATTGTTGAAATGAAATCTCTTGAAATTCTTTGGAAGCTTTTAAAGTAAATTAAAATCATTTTAATGTTTCATTTTAATCTCAAAGAAAAGCAAAGGTTTCTTCATTTATGAAAAAGTAATTGAAAATTAAAAATTTTAACACGTTTTCAGGATTGTGAAATTAAATCAATAAAGTTATTTTTTAAATTTTGTATAACACAGTCAAATATTGTTAAGTGTTAAGTAGTTGCGCTTTTAAAATCTTCAATACAACGTTGCTTACATTTGAAAACTTACATTTACAATTTAAAACTTAGAAATTGTTGCATTTTAAAGGTTTAAATTTGAAACTGTCTAATTATGAAAATTTTAATTTTCACACACTTCTGATTTGAAGTTGTCTAATGTAACCATTTTAAAAACTGTATGAAAATATTGCGATTAATTTTTCCTACCTGCATCACTTCATACAAAAGAAAACTACCTACAAAAATTAACTGAAAAATAAAATTGTTTCTTTAGGTCAGAACTCCTTGGACAAAGTTTTTTAATTTAGTTTTAATTAACAGATAATCAAGTTTGCCTTCCATTATTCAAAACAAAAAACAAATAATTTTAATTTTAGCACTTTTTGCGATATTACAGCTACCTTTAAATGATCCTAAAGTCAGATAATACTTATTATAATATGTCTAACATAATGACAATTATTATTCAAATTTAAATTAAAGAATCTTCAGTGTGGCGACAAACCACCACTCAGTGGGGAAAAAATGACAGACAGCTGTCGAGCCCGCTTTTTGATTTAGTTTTTCAATTTTTTTATAAATAAACCAATATGACGGTTTCTATTCGACGTTTCTGGACCTCGCAATTAATATAAAAATGGTTAGAATCATCTGCGTTTTATACAGTAACATTACTTGAAGATGTCTTGTCATGATACAATAAACAAACTATTTGTTTAAAGTGTGTTTTATATAATTTTCAATAATTTGACGTTTTTTAAAGTTATATTGCAAACAATTTGGATGGAAACATTATTATAAAAGAGAAAATTTCTCCTAAGATGATTGTTGTTAATATCATAAACAAATATGAAAAACAAATGCATTATTCGGGCATTTGTCGACGGAAAAATTCGTCTTTTTCAATTTCAGGCCTTTTAATTGGGAACTTCATGATAATTTCAACAACATTCATAATTAGTTTATACGTTTTTTATTTTTTTAAACAAATGCTTTATTTGGGCAGTTTTCGACAATAAAATTCGTTTTTTCAATGTTAATCCTTCTAATTGGAAATTCCATGATAATTTCAGCAACATTCGTAATTAGTTGATAAATTGTATGATTGTTTAAAACTAATTTAATAAAAGAATGCATTATTCGGGCATTTGTCAGCGGAAAAATTAGATTTTTTCCATGTCAGTCTTTTTAATTGGAATCTTTATAATTTCAGCAACATTCATAATGAGTTCGTAAATTTTATGAGTTTAAAAAAAATTCAATGAAGAAATGCATTATTTGGGCATTTGTCTGCAATAAAATTCGTTTTTTTTTTCAATGTTAGTGATTTTAATTGAGAACTACATGATCATTTGTCTTTTCTATGAAGTGATGCAGGCAGAAAAAATAAATCGCAATATTTTTATACCCTTTTTTTTCATAATTAGACAATTTCAAATTTAAACCTTCAAAATTGAAAAATTTCTAAGTTATAAATGGTAAATGTGAGTTTTCAAATATTAACAATTTTGTATTCATGATTTTAAAAACGTAACTACTTAAAATTTAACAATATTTAACTGTGTTCTACAAAATTGAAAAGTAACTTTATTGATTTAATTTCACAATCCTAAATGAGATTTTTTACTTTTTCATAAATGAAGAAACCTAAGCTTTTCTTTGAAAATAAAATAAAACCAAAAAATGGTTTTTGTTACGTTTAAAGAAATTTGAATAGATACCGTTTTTATTGCTTAAACAGTTTCAAATTAATAACGTTTGCAATTGAGCAATTTTGATTTTGTAATGTTAAACAATTTCTAGACGTTTTAAATTTAACAATTTTATGAATTATCAATACATGTATGACTAAAAATATGTAGGGAAACACTTAAGGTCTCCAAATGCGTAAAAAATATTGGCATCCGTCAAAATATTAAAATTTTGAAAGAAAGAGTTTTTTAAAACATATTTTACCATATAGAATTAACATTTTCCTTAATTTTTACAACTCGTAATATTTTAAAATTAGTAATATACATTTTTTAATAGTTTATATTTTTAATATTAGAAAATAAATATCCAGGCAACTGAGCGCGCGCGTGCATTTTATTTAAACCATTTTTTTGGGGAAACTTTAATTAATAATTTTAATTTATTTTATATTTATGGAATTGCAAATGATTTTTATATATTTTAATGGATTTTTACCATTTCCAAAGGCTGTAAGGGATTTTAACGAATTTCTAGAGAACTTTAGGGAATAAATTAAATTTTATTTCAAGGGATTTCTACGAATTTCAACAAAGAATTTCAAGAGATTTCGTTTTAATAATTTTTAGAACTCTTAATATTTCAAAGTTTGTTCTTATAGATTTTTAAATAGTTTGTTTTTTAAAATATCGTATATTTAAAGAGAAAATGGGAAAAGGGGGAAGTTTTTCGAGAATTAGGGGAAAAAGTGAGAATTTAAAAAACAGGGTAGCCGTTTTAAACAAGGAAAAAAATTCCCGGTCATTTCCCGGTTCACACAAAATTAAAACATTCAAAGTTAAAATCGTTTGAATTTTAAACTTTAGAAACTAAAACCTAAAAATTTGCTAATTCAAACGTTCAATAATTTACACATATAAAATGGAAGTTTTTAACACTTTTTAATTGATCAATTTTAAAATTAAATGCCGCTAAACTATAAAATTAGGAATTTTGAACTTAAATTATACAGTTCAAAGATTGAAAAAAATATGAAGCTACGCTATTATTTTAAATGCTCTAAATTGAAGAATGAATCAAGAAACTAATAAAATTTAAAAATTACATCATGTTACGCAAATTTAAGCTAGAAACATTAAAAATTGAAAGATTACAAATGTTTTTTTAATTAAACACTTTTTCAATTAGAAGTTAAATTAATTTAATTTTGAGTCATGAAAACTTAATAATTTTTCAATTGTTATTTAAACATTAAAATTTGTTTTAAAATATTTTTAAATATTCTCTTAAAAACTTTTAAAAATAAACAATCACTTTAAATTTTCCCAGGAATCTTTAGTAAATTTTTGTATTATTTTGAATCCTTTTAAAATCGTTAAATAGCGTCAAAATTTTATTTCAAAATCTTCAGAAATCTACATTGTATTTAACACTTTTTGGAATCTTGACAAACTTTAAATTATTTTTGAAATTTTTTCAAAACTTCTAAATATCTTTTTAAATGGTTGGAATTTTTCCTAAAATTTTTAATAAATCCTGCAAAATTAACAATTTTACTTTAAAATTTTCCAGATTTTTTTTGTAATTTTGAGAATCCTTTGAAATCTTTAAAATCTTTTAAAATATTATCTTTAAACTAATTTTTCAAAATAAATCATTTTAATTTTCTTAGAAATCTTAGTAAATTTGTTTCATTCAATCAATTCAATCAATTTTTTCAATCTTAGAAAAATTTTATTATATTAAAACCTTTCAAAATCCTTAAGAGGCTTGAAAATTTTAATTCGAAATTTTTAAAAATCTATACATATTTTGTTTCAAATCTTTTAAAGTTTTTAAGTAAGTTTCAATCTTCTCAAGATTTGTAAATATCTCCTCAACTCGAATTTTTTCTAAATCAATAATTGTTCAACTATTATATACATCCAAATTAAACAATTTCATTAACAAATAAAAAAATTTTAAAAATAGAACAATTATAGATACCATTACAATGTTTGACGTTTTAAGGAATTCTGTTTCAAACAATTCGGTTTAAAATCGTTTAGTGTTATATATTTCATATATGATTGATCATTTTAAATAAACAGTCAAACATTGCTAACTACTGAAAAATTGCTTTTTTTCTTCATTGCAAATTTTCAAATTGAATGGGTTAAAAATGGAATATTTTTGACTGAAACAACGTTTAGATAGGATTTGAAATTTAATAAAAGCGTAGAATCTATTAATTTTAAATTATTTTAAAATTGAACATAGTTTACAAAGTTTCAATCGGACGTTTAAATTTGTTTAATTACTAAGGCTTTCAAATTGAAACAGTTCAATTTTTAGCGTTAAAATCTGTAAATTGTTTAATTTTGAACAGATTCAGAATCGACCTGTAAAATCAATAAATTATTGTTCAATTTCAAATAGTCAAACTACATTTCAATTTTAAAAATCATTAATTAATTTATATTTACAGTTGATCAACTTAAAAGCTTTTTGAGTCATCACATTGCAATTTCAAACGCTATTCATATTTTACTGTTTAAGTCTTCAAAACTGCATTTTTAAATTCTTTTAATGGAAAATGTACAAATAAAAATAAAGACCTAAAAGGGTAAATTTTGATGGTAAAAGATTTTAGAATTACACATTGTGAACTGAATGATTTCATATTTGAAAAAAGTTAATTTTAAATTGCATTATATACCATCTGATATGAAGTTTGTGATATTTCAAGTGATTGGATAGATTTTTCTTCTAAAAATTTGTAAAATCCCCAGTCAAAAAATAAATAAAAGCAGGGAAATGAGAATGTTTCTTTTTAATACCTGGATTACTGGGAGAGTTCGGCACGAGGCAAGGCACATCTATGTTCGGGTCGTCCAAAGACGATTCTGGATTACCCAAGGAATTGCCATTCAAATTCCGAAGGTTGGGTGTCTCGTTCCAAAAGGAAGGTGCGTGCGGATCCAAAGTAGGTAAGTCCGGTGGCTGCTCCGTTGGGAACGTGGCGCCTCCCTGGTGGCCCTTTTGTTTCAAACTCGCTAGGTTGTTCAACCACTGCGCAGGGTTTTGACGAAATTGATTCACTTTGTTGGGATGTTTCTGCAAAAAAAGAAAATAAAGGAAAAGTGTAAAGAATATAATGACTCGAATGATTCAAATTAAAGTTACATACCTCCAGGTATTTCTTGGTGCCTGGTTGAGCACAATGGTAGGCAATAATCGAAGGAAATTGGCCTTGCATACAAGCTTCTGCGGCCTTGTTTGCGAGAGCCGTGGAGAAGACGAATATTTGACTCTGCTGCTGCATATATTGGGCTTCTCCACTACTCGCTCCGGTTCCCATTTGTTTTGCGAGCACATTGCTCACCAATGGCTGAACACCTTCGGATGGGATCCCGACATTCGTAGGGCATTCTGTTTCATAAAAAGGAATTATTTAATTAAATATTGAATGTACAGGTCTGCCACAGACTAATATACTTGAAACAAGTGGAAAAAGTGACTAATTTGAGCAAAAATATGACTAAAAGTGACTACTGCTCAACAAAAAGAGGCTTGTAATGCCAATCGAAACACTAATCTACTCAAACATTTCGAATCCACTACAATTTAATTTTAATATTGTAGACTTCACAGCAAAAATGAATCTAGAAATACGATAAATAGGGCGATTTTTCACGAAACTAGAGAAATAAATTCTTTTCAATAAAATTAATGTACGTATCACATTGAATGGAATATGAAACACTTTAAATTGATAACCTTTCAACTAAAAATATTGCAATTTTAACAAAATAGATGAATTTTTAACTACAAAGATGAATTTTCAACCAAGAAGATTAAGTTTGTACTAAAAAACACGGATTCTCTACAAAATACATGAATTCTCAACGAAATAGTTGCATTTTCTACTAAAAAAGATAAATTTTCAACCATAAATGGAATAGTTAAAGTTTCAGTAAAGCCATTAATTTTTAACAAAACAAAAAAATTACTTTCAACAAAATAATTACATTTTCAAACAAAGAGATGAATTTTCAACAAAATAGTTGAATTTTTAACCAAAAACATTAATTTTCAACAAAGAAGATAAATTCTGTACCATAAAAAGACGAATTTTTAACAAAATACATGAAATTCTAACCAAATAATTGAAATTTCTACTAAAAAAAGATCGAATTTCAATCAAAAATGGAATTGTTAAACTTTCAACCAGAGATGGAATTTCAACTAAACTGATGAATCTTCAACCAAAAAATTAATTTTTAGCAAAATATTTTTAACAAACAAACAAAATAATTTTCAACCAAACAGTTGAATTTTTAAGCCATATACGAATTTTTTAGAAGCCAGTTGAATTTTCAACAAAAAAGTTAGTTTTTAACCAAGAAAGATGACTTTCCTACCAGACAAAGGGGAATTTTTCATCGAAAAAGACAAAAATAGATAAATAATAAATAAATAATAAATAAAGACAAAAATCAACAAAATAGTTGCATTTTAGACCAAAAAATATTACTTTTTAACAGAATAGTTGAAGTTTCAATAAAATAATTGAATCGAACCAAATAATAAAACTGTTAACCAGAAAAGATTAATACTATACAAAAAGGCGAATTTTTAAAAAAAGACATTAATTTTCATCAAAATTGTTGAATTTCCTAATAAAAAAATATCAATTTTGAATCAAAAATGAAACGATTAAATTTTGAGTTAAAAAATAATTTTTAAACAAAATAATGCAATTTTCAACCAGAGATGAATTTCCAACAAAAATGATGAATCTTAAACAACAAAAAAACTTATTTTTAGCAAAATAAGTGAATCCTCACCAAAACAATTATTAACTGTAAACGAAACAGTTGCATTAATGACCAAAAATATGACATTTTTACTAGAAAAGTGATGAATTTTAAAACAAAACAAAAAATAATTTTCAAGCAAACAGTTGAATTTTCAAGCCAAAGACGAATTTTTTAGAAGACAGTTCAAATTTAAACAAAAAAGTTAGTTTTTAACCAAGAAAGATGACTTTCCTACTTAGTCCAGTCAACGGGGAACAAATTTCACTTAAAAAAACGAATTCGGAAAAGTAGAATTTTTTTCTCACGGATACGTTGGGGGTGACTTTATAAAGATACTGTAAAAAGTCCCCAACCATATGTGTACGGCAACGGCCGCCATGATGGAAAGTGTTAAACAATAACATGTTTTTTCAAATAACTCGAGAACGGTTTATTTTAGGTCGAAAATGGTTATGTTAAAAAATGTTCACAATTTTATAGTGCACAGAAAAGGTTCTAACAGTTGTAGACGTATTATCAACGGTTACGCTATAAAATTGGATTAA
>CAKNYM010050895.1:158345-207673 GCA_932195095.1 Andricus curvator
TGTGCACTATAAAATTGTGAACATTTTTTAACATGACCATTTTCGACCTAAAATAAACCGTTCTCGAGTTATTTAAAAATACATGTTATTGTTTAAGACTTTCCATCATGGCGGCCGTTGCCGTACACATATGGTTGGGGACTTTTTACAGTATCTTTATAAAGTCATCCCCAACGTATCCGTGAAAAAAAAATTCTACTTTTCCGAATTCGTTTTTTAAATCCTTCATTGACTGGACTAACTAGAAAAGAAGAATTTTTGATCGAAAAAGATAAGTGTTCAACAAAATAGTTGCATTTTTTACCAAAAAATATGACTTTTTAACAGAATAGTTCAAGTTTCAATAAAATAATTGAATCGAACCAAATAATAAAACTGTTAACCAGAAAAGATTAATACTATACAAAAAAGATGAATTTTTAACAAAATACATTAATTTCCATCAAAATTGTTGAATTTTCAACAAAATACATGAATTTTCCAAGAAATAGTTGAAGTTTCTACTAAAAAAATATCAATTTTGAATCAAAAATGAAACTATTAAATTTTGAGTTAAAAAAATAACTTTTAAACAAAATAATGCAATTTTCAACCGGAGATGAATTTCCAACAAAAATGATGAGTCTTCAACAAAAAAAAAAAATTATTTTTAGCAAAATAAGTGAATCCTCACCAAAACAATTATTAACTGTAAACTAAACAGTTGCATTATTAACCAAAAAAGATGACACTTTTACCAGAAGAGATGAATTTTCAACAAAAAAGTTAATTTTTGATCAAGAAAGCTGAATTTTCAACTAAACAGTTGAATTTTCAACCGAAAAAGATAAATTTTCATCAAAAGTGTTTCGAAAAGCAAAATAAAAAAATAAATAATTTTCAACCAAAAAAAAATTAATGTTTAACCAAACAGTTGCATTTAGAACCAAGTAGTGGCACTTTCAATAAAATAATTAAATTTCCAACCAAATAAAACTTTTAACCAGAAAAGATTAATTCTGAACAAAAATATAATAGTAGTTTTTGAGGAAAAAAATGTAGATTTCCTTATTGGGTTCTACCAATTCAGTTCGCATTTAAGCCAAAAAAAAACCCAGAAAAAGTGGAAAAGTTATATAGCATTTTCATACCACAGATTACTATAGATTTCATACATATATAAATTAAAATTTTTTTCTTTTTTGTAGATAAAATCTAAAGTGAGATCGATTAAAGTGACTAAACTGGCCTTTTCCTTTAAAAAATGACTATAGTGACTTTTTCTTAAAAAAGTAACTTAAGTGACTGTGTGGCAACCCTGTGAATGTACCCTTAATCAAAGAATTTTCAAATTAGATGTTGGATGAGAAGAAATACCTCCGGGTAATTCATCCGCAGGATTATTATCCTCTTGTTTGACAGAGTTTAAATTTGGTTGGCTAGAGCTGCCATTCTGGTTATCGGAAGTCATGTTGTTTTCTCCGTTGGCGGGATCTAGCGAAGGATCCCTTGGACATTCAGTCGTGTCCTCTGTTGTGGCATCTTCTGTGTTTGCAGAGCCAGATTCTTCCTTAATTTTTACCCGATCCGCATCTGGCTCCTCCTTTACCACTGCGGCGGGTGCACAACTAGGTTCACTTGCTTTCTTTTCCGTCTTCATTTTTGCAGACTCAGATCGGACCTTCTGTCATCAGACTTTTGTGCGATTCAGTTTGACCATACTCATGGTCGGGATTTATCTGTAGATGATGACAAAAACATATTTGATTAATTTAAAACAAATCTTGGTAAGGCATTTTTCAGAAATATTTCTTGTGTAGAGAAGAAATTAAAATCTCGGGATAGTTTGCAATAATTTGCTACGAACAAAAAAAAACTTTGCCAGTTTTCAAAGTCTTGCCATTATCAGGAAAAAAATGATTATTTTTAATACCGTAGTTATCAGAGAAATTACAAACATTACTGGAACTTGTTGAGAAAGTTCATTTTACTTATGTATTGATTTATAACAAAATATATTATCACCAAGTTACTGATAAATTAAAAGAAATATTTATGTAGTGAATTTTTAGCCGTTCAAGTAAATTTTCACGATTAAAAATAATTGTAAAACTAAGGCATGGTGATAAAAACGAACTTGCTGATAAAAAAAATTATATTTCAACGTCAAAGAATATTTGTCTTGCGTAAATATACGTTGCGATGAGGTAAAATTTCAGATAGTAGAAAATGTAAACAAATGAATAAGCCTGGGTTAGAAAAATGTAAATAGACGTACGAAATCTATAAGTGAAATATTTGGAAACAATGTTTTAATTGGATCAAGTATTTGTATTGACTTGTTATTGAATAAATAGTTTTTATATCATACACTTTCTAAAATTCAGAATTTTTAAGAGAAATTCTACTTTATTTTGCATAAAGTAAAAATATGATTTCAAGGTCAACATCCTAATAATCGTGGCCATTTTATACTATAATTATCATAATATGTTATTTTTAACATACTTTTGAATAAGATATTCAAATTATAACCAGGTTTCAAATTTGGCAAATTTTATAAACAATTTCTTTGATCTTTTTTCTCTTATTTTCCCTATTGGAATATGCTATTTACAATTCCAATTATATTTAATAATTCTGAAATCTCTACGTTTTTTAAAATAAAATAAAAACTAACTATACCAATAACACCGAAATTGCCTCTACAATTTAGCAAATTAAATTATTTTCTACCTTCCGTCTATTCTACAAAACTGATCAATATTGTATTCACAAAATTTGTTTTTCCAACTTTAACAAAAAATGAATTTGTACTTTTTTTAATTCTATATTATACATTTGTATTTATAATGGTACTGTCAAATAAAAAAGAGAAAAAACAGAAGAAGTACATCGCTAGGGCTAGTATTACGAAATTTTGCATAACGTTATAATTTATGCGCATAATTTTGATTTCAAAACAAATTCAAGTTATCATAGGAATAACAAATAAAATTTCATAACAATAACCATCAAATTTACTCTAGATTAATTATAAAATGGTCGTATCAACTAAAAATCCAAAACAAATACAAGTTTATCAAAACTTGTAAAATTATCTTGTTTATCTCCGATTTATTTTTTTATTTAAACACATTTATTTGTAATTCAGTAATACAAATCCCGAAGTCAACTTGACCAATGATATCTTTTAGTTTAATTTATATTAAAATATCTCAAACTGCTCTAAAAACCAAGCAAAAAAAGTAAGTTTTATTATTATACGTCAATTTACTCTGAATTTACCAACTTATATCTTTTCTATCCATTTTTCCAAAATTTTCTCGAATTTCATAATTTATGTGCATAATTTGAATTTTCAAACAAATTCAAATTATCATAGGAATAAAAAATACAACTTTATAACAACAACATTCAAATTTACTCTAGATTAATTATAAAATGGCCATATCAACTAAAAAAGAAGTACAATTACAACCTCCAACTTTTTTAAATCTTGTAAAATTCTCTTATTTTCTACAGTTTCTGTTTGCTTTTTTTTATTCAAACACATTTATTTGTAATTCAGTAATACAAATCCCGAAATCAATTTTTCCAATGATACCCAAATTTAGTTTTATTATCATAAATGAATTTACCAATTTTGATATTTTCTATCTATTTTACCAAAATCTTCTTGAATTTTATAATTTATGCGCATAATTTGGATTTGAATACAAATTCAAATTATCATAGGAATTAAAAATATAACTTTATAATAATAACCTTGAAATTTACTCTAGATTAATTATAAAATGACCGTATCAACTAAAAAAACAATTCAAATAAACCCTCCAAGTTTTTCAATTCTTGTAAAATTCTCTTGTTTTTCTCAATTTTCTTTTTGCTTTATTTCATTCAACACATTTTTTTGTAATTCAGTAATGCAAACCCCGAAATCAACTTTATAAATGATAGCCAAATTGGTTTAATTTATCTTAAAATGTCCCAATTTGCTCTAAAAATCAAACTTAAAAAGTAAATTTTACTATTATACTTGAATTTACTCTGAATTTTCCAAATTTTGTCTTTATTGTACAATTAACTAAAACCTCCTTGAATTTTATCATGTATGCCCATAATTTTGATTACAGAAGACATTCAAATTATCATAAGAATAAAAAATACGACTTTATAAGAATAAGCTTCAAATTTGCTATAGATTAATTATAAAAATTCCCATATCAACTAAAAAAGAAATACAAATACAACCCTCAAGTTTTTCAAATCGTGTAAAATTATCTTGTTTGTCTCCATTTTTTTCATTTTAAAACATTTGTTTGCAATTCAGTAATACAAATTCCGCGATCAACTTTACCAATGATACCCAAATTTTTTTTTATTATTATACTCGAATTTACCAAATTTGGTCTTTTCTATCTATTTTACCAAAAATCTTCTTAAATTTTATAATTTATGCGCATAATTTGGATTTTAAAACAAATTTAAATTATCAAAGAATTAAAAAATGTAACTGTAGAACAATAATCTTCAAACTTACTCTAGATTCATTTTTAAAATAGCTGCATCAAATAAAAAAACAATACAAATACAACCTCCAATTTTTTTAAATCGTGGAAAATTCTCTTCCTTTTCTACGTTTTCTTTTTGATTTTTTTCATTGAAACACATTTACTTTTGATTTAGTAATAAAAATAGCGAATCAACTTTACCAATGATACCCAAATTTAGTTCAATTTATCTTAAAATGCCTCAATTTGCTCTAAAAACCAAACCCAAACATAACTATTATTAATATACTCGAATTTACAAAATTTGGTCTTTTCTATCTATTTTACCAAAATCTTCTCGAATTCATCATTTTTGCGCATAATTTAGATTTCAAAACGAATTGAAATTATCATAGGATTAAAAAATATAACTTTATAAAAATAACCTTCAAATTTAATCTATTTAATCTAGATTAATTATCAAAATGGCCGCATCAAATAAAAAACAATACAAATACAACCCCCAATTTTTTTCTGATCTTGGAAAATTCTCTTCTTTTTCTACGTTTTCTTTTTGCTTTTTTTCATTTAAACACATTGATTTTTAAATTAGTAATAAAAATACCGAAATTAACTTTACTAATGATACCCAAATTGAGTTTAATTTATCTTAAAATGTCTCAATTTGCTCTAAAAACCAAACCCAAAAGTAAGTTTTATTATTAAACACGAATTTACAAAAAAAATTTCTTTTCTATCCATTTTACCAAAATCTTCTCGAAATTTATCATGTTTGCGCATAATTTTGATTTCAAAACAAATTGAAATTACTATAGGAATAACAAATATGAGTTTATAACAATAAAATTCAAATTTACTCCAGAATAATTATAAAATAGCCGTATCAACTAAAAAAAATACAAATACAACCTCCAAGTTTTTCAAATCTTGTAAAATTATTTTGTTTTTGTCCATTTTCTTCATGCTTTTTTCATTTGAACATATTTATTTGTAACTCAGTAATAAACTTTACCAATGATATCCAAATTTAGCCTAATTTATCTTAAAATATCCCAATTTGCTCTAAAAACCAAACCCTAAAAGTAGTTTTATTATTAAACTTGAATTTACCAAATATTCTCCTTTCTATCAATTTCATCAAAATCATCTTGAATTCTATAATTTATGTGTATAGTTTGGAATTTAATACAAATTTGAATTGTCATAGGACTATAAATACAACTTTATAACATTAACGTTCAAGTTTACTCTAGATTCATTATAAAATGACCCTATCAACAAAAAAAAACAATTCAAATAAACCCTCCAAGTTTGTCAATTCTCATAAAATTCTCTTGTTTTTCTCAGTATTCCTTTTTCCCTATGACACATTTATTTGTAATTTAGTGAATGCAAAACGCGAAATCAACTTTACTAATGATACCCAAATTTAGTTTAATTTATCTTAAAATGTCTCAATTTGCTCTAAAAACCAAACCCAAAACTTTTATTATTAAACTCGAATTTACCAAATTTTGTCTTTTCTATCTATTTTACCAAAATCTTCTCCAAATTTATCATGTTTGCGCATATTTTTTATTTTAAAACAAATTACAATTACTATAGGGATAACAAATATGAGTTTATAACAATAAAATTCAAATTTACTCCAGAATAATTATAAAATAGCCGTATCAACTAAAAAAGAAATACAAATACAACCTCCAAGTTTTTCAAATCTTGTAAAATTATTTTGTTTTTGTCCATTTTCTTCATGCTTTTTTCATTTGAACATATTTATTTGTAACTCAGTAATAAACTTTACCCATGATATCCAAATTTGGCATAATTTATCTTAAAATATCTAAATTTGCTCTAAAAACCAAACCCAAAAAGTAAGTTTTATTATTAAACTCGAATTTACAAAATTTTGTCTTATTTATCAATTTTATCAAAATCTTCTTGAATTTATAACTTGTGCGTATAATTTGGAATTCAATACAAATTTGAAATGCCATAGGACTATAAATACAACTTTATAACATTAACGTTCAAATTTACTCTAGATTAATTATAAAATGACCGTTAAAAAAAAAACAATTCAAATAAACCCTCCGAGTTTTTCAATTCTTGTAAAATTCTCTTCTTTTCTCAATATTCCTTTTTCCCTTGGACACATTTATTTGTAATTTAGTGAATGCAAAACGCGAAATAAACTTTACCAATGCTACCCATATTGGTTTAATTTATCTTAAAATGTCCCAATTTGCTCTAAAAACCAAACATAAAAAGTAAATTTTATTATTATACTTGAATTTACTCTGAATTTGCCAAATTTGCTTTTTCTATTTGACAAAAAATCTTCTTGAATTTTATGATTTATGCGCACAAGTTAGATTTTAAGACAAATTTAAATTATCATAGGATTAAAAAATATAACTTAATAACAATAACCTTCAAATTTACTCTATAATAATTATAATATAGCCGTATCAACTAAAAAATAAATACAAATAGAACCTCCAAGTTTTTCAAATCTTGTAAAACTATCTTGTTTTTCTCCATGCTTTTTTTCATTCAAACACATTTATTTGTAACTCGGTAACAAACTTTACCAATCATATCCAAATTTAGTCTAACTAATCTTAAAATATCTCAATTTGCTCTAAAAACCAAACCCACAAATTAGTTTTATTATTAAACTAGAATTTACCAAATTTGGTCTTTTCTATCCATTTTACGAAAAATCTTCTTGAATTTTATAAATTATGCGTATAATTTTGATTTTAATACAAATTTAAATTAGCATAAGACTAAAAAAATACAACTTTATAACAATAACCTTCAAATTTACTCTAGATTATTTATTAAAATTATACCCAAATTTAGTGGTTTTCTACCTTTGTTTTGCTCCTTTGCATGTATTTTCAAACATTATGTATTCAATTGCCATTATTTTCAACTTTCTTAAAATCTCCCGATTTGCTCTAAAAAACCAAACCTAAAAATGAAGCTTTATTATTATCCTCGAATTTACTCCAAATTTACCAAATTTTGTCGTTTCTACCAATTTTACCAAAATCTTCCCGAATATAAAAATGTCGTACAATTGGTACAATATTCGATCTCTTATAGTTAAAAAAAAAAAATTTCTCCATAACCCTCAAATCAAGCACAAAATCTATCGAAATTTCCTCCTACATATACATAACCACAAGGCCTAAACCACCCACCGTGCTCCAATTTTCACCCAGATTAACCCTTAAACTCTAAAAAATTCCTCAAGAATGAACAAAAACAAAACTTGAATCATTATATCACTCTTTTCATGACACTTGGTCTCAGAAAACGCAGGTATGCTTAGAAACGTGATTGCTTACCCTTTCGACAACAGAGAGCTAATAAAGGTCTGCTGGACTCCAAAATTCACAAAGATTGATAATCACAAACTTATAAATGTACGTTCGTTGTGCTCAGGAACGCGCGAGCATTCTCGTAGAAGATTTTCGCACTGAATTGTGGAGGACTGTGATTTCCAGTGTGCACTAGGAGTCAGCGTGATCCCGGTTGGTTACTTGGTTGGCGGGCATCGGAGCTTCGGAGTTGGCCTCGCATCCGATCCGGGAAACCCGGGAAGAAAAGAAAAGCAGATCCCGCGATTGGAAAGCGGGTCCGAAATCGGCAAAGGAAGACTTGCAAGTGCGTTCGATCTCGAAGTGTTGAAAACGGGCGAAATAGCCAAGTGTCACCCCCGGGTCCAGGATAAATAGGCAGCGCGCATCTCGCCTGTCTCAACTTGTCTCCTGGGTTCACGTGAACTCGTTTTAATAGACCTTGAATACACAAAACATCCAAACTGGGGCCAACGCACGCCGCACTTAAATCTTGAAGAATTGTTCTTCAACTTTATTTGTCACTTCATGGTCGCTTTCAGTCGCTTTGATTATTTATTTCTTTTACGCACGGCTGCCAACTGTGTCGATTTCGATTCCTCCCCGAACCCCGTCATAAACTAGATGCGCTGAGACTACTAGCGCGCCTGTAATCGGTTTACTTGAACTAAAAAAATTCCATTGATTAAAAAGAGACAAAGATATCTATTTCTTTATCCTACCAATGGCATGTGTTTAGTTTAGGGAGACGGATTGTAGGTGCGCTAGTAGTCTTGTCGCATCTAGGTTTCAATATCTTTGGTTGATTGCAGGGATCACAAGTTACTATTTTGGTAGTTCTTTTCTCAAATTTTCTCCCCTCGACACCCCTCGTGTAAACATTTCAAGGCGTTTTTCATTTTTTTGTCATGAATGAGACGCTTTGGGGAAATTCCGATCGGCACCGGAATTTGGGAGGAAAATTGTCGATCGTGAAATGTCCCAGAGAATCATTTTCTTCTTGATTCGCTGAAAGGTTGAATTTACTTTTTTGGTTAAGTTTTGCTTGTTTCGCAATAGTGGCGAAAATACTCTACAAAATGAAAAATAACTCCGTTGTTGAAAGTAGCGGTAAATTCAAATCGTCCAGTACTCGGAAAGTCCATGTCACCCTTAAATATCGATCAAAAACTCAAAACTTTTAATTTTCACTTAAAGTTCACGATTCTTTCTGTCGCCATTCTATTTAATATATCAATAGAATTATTGAATGTACGACTGCAAATTGCAACGGTCCAAATTTTCAAATTTGCTTTACGTTTATTAAAATTTTTAAATTTTTCACTGGAAAATTTCAAAAGAAATTCTTCAAAAACCGTTTTGTCTGGATATTTCTCAAAACTCCTTTTCTAGTGTCGATAATACCAGATAATACTTGTTTTTTTTTTGTTTTTTTTTAATGATGGCCTTTTCAAAAAACAGGGGAGTTCACCAGCCGCTAGGTGGCGCTAACTGTTTTAGTCATAGTTCCGCGAAAATTGAAATTTAATAAGTGAAAAATATCTTTTTTTATACAAATTAATAATAAAAACTGCTAGTCCATTCATAAAACAAAGTAGAAATTTCAGTCATTCAGTTTGAAAAAAATGTAATATTTTAAGTACAGTGCATTTTTCTTTCAAGTACAAGTTTTTGAAAGTTTTCTATTTTTTATAGCGAAAACTAAAAAATACCATATTTTCGGGTTCAAAACTTTTTGACTGAAAAATCATTTTGGTGAAAATTCAACCTTTTTGTTGAAAATTCTTCTTTTTTGGTTGAATCAAACCATTTTTGATTAAAAATTCAAATCCTTTTTTGTTAAAAATTGAACTACTTGGTTGAATGTCAAAATACTGTATTAAAATATTATTCTATCGGTTGAAGATTCTTCTCTTTGGTTGAAAATTTAACTATTTTGTTGAAAATACGTATTTTTTTAGTTAAAAATTAATATTTATACTATCGAATCCCCAAAATTTATTTAACTGAAAAATTAACTACTTTTTTTTTGATAAAAATTGATTTTTTATTTGAAAAATCAACTACTTCGTTCAAAATTCATTTTTCAACTTAATTAACTGAAAATTTAACTATTCCCTTTTTTGTTGAAAATTCGCCTTCTTTAGTTGAAAAATCATCCATTTGGTTGACAATCCATGTATTTTATTGAAAAGTCGTCTTTGTTGGTTGAAAATTAATCTGGTTGGTTAAAAATTCATCGTTTTGATTTAAAAATAATTTCTTTAGTTAAAAATTTAACTATTTTTTTCATTGGGGTTTCCTTTGCTTGAAACTTCATTTTTTTTTAATTTGAAAATTCAACTATGTGGTTGAAAACTATCTATTTTTGTTAAAAAATAATCACTGGGGTTGAAAATCGAACTATTTTGATGAAAATTAGTTGTTTTTTTTGGTAGAAAATTATTCTTTTTGTTTGAAAATTCATATTTTTGCCTAAAAATCCGTAAGTTTTGGTTGAAAATTTAATATTTTGTTGAAACTCCTTTTTTTGGTTCAAAATTCATTTGTTTGGTTGAAAATTTAAATATTTCGTTGGATCTTCGTTTTTTTGGTTGAAAATTATTTTTTTTACTGAGAATTTAACTATTCCATTTTTGGTTACAAATTTATTTTTTTTTTATTTGAAAAATCAACTACTTTGTTCAAAATTCATTTGTTTGTCGAAGATTCATCTCTTTGCTTGAAAATTGAACTATTTTGATCAAAATCCGTTTTTTAAACGTAATTTACTGCAAATATAATTATTTCATTTTTGGTTGAAAATTTGTCTTTTTTAGTTGAAAAATCAACCGTTTGGTGGATCTTTTTTCTAAATTATCTATTTTTTTAAATTGGTTTTTCTTTTGCTTGAAACTTTATCTTTTTTAGTTGAAAATTCAACTATATGATTCAAAAAATATCTATTTTTGTTAAAAAATAATTAATTTGGCTGAAAATCGGGCCATGTTGTTAAAAATTCGTTTTGTTTTTGGTAAAAAACAAGTTTTTTAGTTAAAAATTCGACTTTTTGGTAGAAAATTATTCTTTTTGTTTAAAGATTCATATTTTTGCTTATAAATTCATTAGTTTTGGTTGAAAATTTAATATTTTGTTGAAACTCATTTTTTTGGTTCAAAACAATTTTTTAAACTGAAAATTAAACTATTCCATTTTTTGTTCAAAAATTATATTTTTTAGTTGAAAAGTCGACAATGTGGTTGAAACTTCGACTTTTTGGTAGAATATTTTTCTTAAATTGAACTATTTTGTTAAAAATTCGTTTTGTTTGGTTGAAAATTAATTTTTTTAACTGAAAATTTAACTATTCCATTTTTGTTTGGAAATTAATTTTTTTAGTTGAAAATTTAATCATTTTTTTTTAAATCCTTTTTTTTATTGAAAACTTACCTTCTTTAGTTGAAACTTCAACTATTTGATTGAAAATTCACATGTACTTTGTTGAAAATTAGTCTTCTTGTTCCAATTTTATCTTTATTAATTGAAAATTAAGCTATTCGGTGTAAAAAAAATAGAGAAAGTTATGAAAGCACGTACTTTGATACGTTCTTTCAGTAGAAAATAATGTTACATTTGTGAAAATCAGTTCCGAATTTCAGGCAAGAAAAACCGACCAGTTATGAATTATCAATTATGAATAAACTATAAACTTTTATTATTAATTTTTATAAAAAAATCTATTTTTCATTTAATAAATTTGATTTTTCGCAGAACTTTGACTAGAACAGTTAGCGCTACCTAGCGGCTGGTAAAATCGCGTTAGCTTTAGAAACAAAATGGCGAAAAAAGAAATGTGAATACCGATTGAGTTGGTTTTTTCGTCGGTAAGCCAGTTTCTTAACCTGTTTTACCAAAGTTTTTTGAATTAGACTTTGGCAGCGTTAAAATAAGAGCGAGAGAGGAATGAACAAAAAATAGAAGGAGGAACAGAGAAAGAATATTTTACTATTACTCCGAAAATCACTAACAGCTGATAAATCATTACTTCAGAAGCTTCAGAAGAGAGTCAGAGAGAGAAATATTTATCAAAGAGAAATGCTTTTCTCAAACTCGCAGAAAGTTTTCCGGATTTCTTGAATACTGTGGGATTGTATCTTCAATTTTTTTTCAATTGTTAGAAAAGTTCTTGTAAATTTAATAGAAAACCAGGTGTGTAATGTTTCTCTTTTTTTCGGCAAGTTGAGAAACTAACAACTCTAGTGACTCGAATTGATTAAAAGGAACAATGCTCCAAAATTTCGGAGCCTCAACTTTTTGGTTATGATTCTAAATTTACGAAATATTTACCCATTCATGTTTGAATAAAAGTGCTGAAAATTGTCAATTGCGTTACTTTTTAATGATTTAAAAACTGTTTTTCGACAATTTGAGGAATGTCGGCATTTTGTTCAATTTTTGATACAAAAATTGACAATGTTTATGTTAATAGACTTAATATTTTGAGCAGCTAATATTAAATTATTTTAGTATATTTAAAAAGTAAGATTATCAGAGATTTGTGTTTTTTCTTAATGAAAATTATTAAGCGAAACTTTAATTTATGTTTCATTTTGATCATTTTTGTTTCAGATTTTTGAAAAATGGCACAACTGGAATTAGATCCACAATTTACCCAGGGTTTACGATATTTGCATTCGGCAAATAGGGATTCAGTAGAACAATTAAGATTTCTTCTGGATGAAGCGATTAGACAAAAGCATGGTGCCACTAAAATGCTCTGCAATGTTTTGCATAAAAAGGTCATTTTTGGACACTTATTCCTTTATTATTAACTATATCTTTGAACAGACTTTACATTCTTTCCCTTTGTTTAGAAAATTCCTCTTAGTTTCCCCTGTTTTCATGAAACTTGCCCTTTTTCTTGTTTTTTCGCGTAAATGCAAAGTAAATTAATTTCTTTTAGTTAAACAGGGTGTCCAGCGACCTTGAAAACCTGGAATTCTCCTTGAATTTTTCACGAGAACCTTGAATTAAATTTTTTTCCTTTTAAAACAGTTATTTATTATTTTATTGAAATGCGAAAAGTAATTTAAATCTTTTTGTCTATTAGTTTGCCAACTATTTTATAGATTGCAATGAACAGACTTTAATATTGTGAATAATTCTATAAGTTTTTTATTTCGTCTCCGCTAATATAGAATGTTAAGTATACATTTTTTGTGATATTCAACTTAAAAATTATTAGTTGAAAATTTTTTAAAGGATTTTGAACATTTTACAAAGATTTCACGGATTTCAAATATTTAAAAAAGGCCTGTACACCAGGTTTCAAATATTTCACAAAGATTTCGAAAATTTGCAAAGATTTTAAAACTTTCAAAAGATTTCAAAGATTTTAAAAGGGTTATAGTAAACCAGAGTATTAGGATTTCAAAAGATTTTACACAGATTCAAAATATTTTAATTATTTCAAATCAATACAAAAGATTTCACAAATTTTTCAAAGATTTCGTAAAAATTTCAGAAGAATACAAGAATTCCAAAGATTTCAAAAAGGGTAGAGTACACCAGATTTCAAAGATTTTAAACGATTTGGAATATTTCAATGATTTCAAACGAATACGGAGGATTTCACAAATATTTTAAAGATCTTAAACGATTTCGAAAGGGTTCAACAAATTTGAGAAGATTACAAAAGATTTTAATAATTTTAAACGAACACAAAAGATTTCACAAACAAAGATTAAAGAAAGCTTTCACAAATATTTCAAAGATTTCATAACAATTTTACAAAGATTTCAGGGATTTTAAAGATTTTAAGGATTTCAAAGACGACTTATGTTCGCAAAAAATTAAGAATTTGTTTATGGTTCTGCTTTCTTTCAAAATTCTTGGCCAATAAAACATGAAGTGGCTCATTTTTTGCATCTATAACAAACGGTTATTTCATTATTTGATGTAAAAAATTAAGACCTGGAAAAGACCTTGAATTTTGTTCCTAAGAATCGCTGGACACCCTGTTAAAAATTTCACTATTTGGTTAAACATTTAATTATTTTGTTGAAAAATCAACTATTTTGTTAAAAAGTCATCTGGTTTGGTCAAAAATCCAACTGTTTGGTAAAAATTTAATTATTTTATTAAAAATGTTACTATTTTGTTAAAAGGTCATCTTTTTGGTTGAAAATTGAACTATTTTATTGAACATTCGTCTTTTTGGATAGAAAATTCTTTTTTTTTTTTATATAGAAATGTCATCTTTCTTAGACAAAAACAGACTTTTTTGTTGAAAATTCAACTGTCTTCTAAAAAAGTCATCCTTTTTGCTTGAAAATTCCACTCTATAGATGAAAATGCGATTGTTTTGTTAAAAAGTTATCTTTTTTGTAGAAAAGTCATCTTTCTCGGTTGAAAACTAACTTTTTTGTTGAAAATTTAACTTGTCAGTTGAAAAGTCTACAGTCATATTTTTGTATTCATCTTTTTGGATAGAAAATTCATCTATTGTAGTTGAAAATTCAACATTTTGTTGAAAATTGACTTTTTTTTGTTGAAAGTTCACATTTTTATAGAAAAATCGTCTTTTTATTCTTATTCTTTTATTTGCCTATTCGTCTACAATAATGTTTTTTGTTGAAAATTAATCTTTGTGGTTAAAATTACTATTATTGATGAAAATGCATCTGCTTTGTCAAAAATCATCTGTTTTGGTAAAAAAGTCATCTTTCTTGGTTGAAAACTAACTTTTTCGTTAAAAATTTAACTTTTCGGGTTTAAAAGTCTACAGTTATATTTTTTGAGAAAAATTCATCCTTTTTGATGGAAAATTCATCTGTTGTAGTTGAAAATTCAACTTTTTTGTTGGATATTGACATTTTTGGGTTGAAAATTCACATTTTTATAGAAAAATCGTCTTTTTATTCTTATTCTTTTATTCACCTATTCGTCTACAATAATATTTTTTGTTTAAAATTAATCTTTGTTGTGAAAAATTACTATTATGGATGAAAATATGTCTGCTTTGTTAAAAAGTCATCTTTTGGTAAAAAAGTCATCTTTCTTGGTTGAAAACTAACCTTTTTGTTGAAAATTCACATTTTCGGGTTAAAAATTCCACTTTTTTATAGAAAATTCGTCTTTCTATTTAGAAAATTTAACAATTTGGTAGAAAATTCAACTATTTGATTTTAAACTGACCTTTTTTTTTGAAAATTTAATTTTTTTGTAGAAATTTTTTGGTTTTTGGTTGAACATTTAACTGTTTTGGTTGAAAATTCAATTATTTTGTTCTAAATTTATTTTTTCGCGTTGAAAATTCAACAGCTTTGTAGAAAACTCGTTTTTTGGCTTAACATTGCAACAGTTTGGTAGAAAATTACATTATTTGGATTAAAATTAACTTATTCCTTACAAATTCATCTGTCTTCTAAAAATGTCGCCTTTTATGCTTGAAAATTGAACTCTTTGGTTGAAAATAAACCTGTTCTTTGTTAAATTTCAATCTTTTCTGTTTGAAAATTCGACCATTAGTTGGAAAATTCATTACTTTTGGTTGTCGATTGAACTATTTTGTTGATAATTCATGTTTTTGGGTTAAAAATTCCACTGTTTTATAGAAAATTCGTATTTTTGGGTTTAAAATTTAACAATTTGGTAGAATATTCAACTATTGGTTTGAAAATAAAACTTTTTTGTTGAAAATTCATATTTTTAGGTTGAAAATTCAATAGTTCTGTAGAAAATTCGTCTCTTTTGCTTAAATTTTTTAACTATTTGCTTGAAAATAAACTTTTTTGTTGAATATTCAAATGTCTTCTAAAAATGTCGCCTTTTATGCTTGAAAATTCAACTCTTTGGTTGAAAATGCAATTGTTTTTTGATAAAGTTTGAGTTTTTTGTTTGAAAATTCGATCATTAGTTTGAAAATTCATCTCTTTTGGTTGACGATTGAACTATTTTGTTGAAAATTCATATTTTTATGTTAAAAATTCAACTATTGGGTTGAAAATGAACTTTTCTGTTTAAAATTAAATTGCTTTGTAGAAATTTGTTTTTAGGATGAAGATTCAACTATTTTGGTTGGAAATTGCAACTATTTATTGTTAAAGTTTAATCTTTTTAGTTTGAAAATTCGACTATTATTTTGAAAATTCATCTCTTGTGGTTGATGATAGAACTATTTCGTGAAAAATTCATCCGTTTGGTTAAAAATGCAATATATTTCGATTTGAAAGGCAAAGAATTGAAAGCGTTTTTAAATTGAATTCAATATCGTACCTAGATTAATTTCGTTTAAGATCATTTATTCCCCCATTATTGCCCTATTTTCTTGAAAAATCAACCTATTTCCCCTGTTTTGAGAGCATTCGGAGACATCTGATTTGAATTTAAATCAGAAAAATACCGTTTTTTAACTGAAGAATAACCCTAAAATTCTGAACAAATGATTTTAAAATTCTAGTATACTATGGAAGAGCCCGTTTTGAGTGACCACAGCAGTGGAAGCAGTAAAAAGAGTAAAAGTTCATCCTCGAAACATTCGAGCAAGTCGAGTAAAAACAGTTCTCCTATAAATGTGCCAGCTCGTGATACACCTCCGGATGCTTTGCAGTCTGATGATAATTTGGCCCTTGAAATTTTGGAGGATGACTTGACCTGCGTCGTCTGCAAAGGAATGGATGTTGGAGCCAGGAACAGACTCGTGGAATGTGCCGTTTGTCACTTTTTGTACCATCAAGAGTGTCACGTATCGCCAATTCTAGATTCCCAAATTGACGTTCCTGGAGTCACGTGGCATTGCTTTTTATGTACAAACAGCCAACAGCAGGTTTGTCCTGATTCAAAAACCAGGGTGGTCGCAGGGTACACAGTCTTCCCCTTTTTTCCGTAGTTTCCCCTTTTTTCTTGAAATTCCCCTTTTTCCCATTTTCTCTTTAAATATACGCAGGCCTCACAGACCGGCCCCTATATCCCCTATTGTACCCTATATTCAGTTAAGGTCTCTAAAGTACCTTATTTTCAAGATTTGGTCCCTATGGTATCCAGGGTGTCCAGCGACCTTGAAAACCTGGAATTCTCCTTGAATTTTGTTTGAACTTGAAAACCTGCAAATCTCCTTGAATTTTTTACGAGAACCTTGAATTAAATTTTTCTCTTTCTTTTAAAACAGTTATTTTATTGAAATGCGAAAAATAATTTAAATCTTTTTGTCTATCATGAAAGAAACATCTCGTTTAGAAGAATAAAAAAGAGATTTCTAGGCATTTTTTGTAGACTGTCCCAATAATTTTATAGATTGTAATGAACAGGCTTTAAAATTGTGAATAATTCCATAAGTTTTTAATTTTGTCTCCGCTAATATAGAATTTTAAAGTATACATTTTTTTGTGATATTCAACTTACAAATTATAAAAATTATTAGTTGAAAATTTCGATGTTAATTCAGTTTCAGAATTAGAATGAGCCATGGCCATATAACGGATTTTTCAAGGTATTCACCACTCGGTTTTTGAGTGTACACCAGATTACAAAACATTACTAAAGTTTTCAAAAGGTTTCAAAATATTTCAAAGATTTTAAAATATTTAAAAGGATTTTGAACATTTTATACAGATTTCACGGACTTCAAAGATTAAAAAAGGCGTCTGCACGAGATTTCAAATATTTCACAACAATTTCACAAAGCTTTTAAAACTTTCAAAAGATTTGGAAAAGGATACGGTACACTAGATATCAAAGATTTTAAAACATTTCAAAGATTTAAAACGATTTCAAAATGTTTCAAAACATTTTAGAAGATTCGAAAAGATTTAACTAAGATTTCAAATAATTCAATGATTCCAACGAATAAAAAAGATTTCACAAATATTTCAAAAGATTTGATAAAGATTTCAAATATTTCACAAAAAGTTCGCAAATTCAACGAATAAAAAAGATTTCACAAAGTTCTAAGAAAAATTTCACAAATATTTTAAAAGATTTCATAAATTCAACGAACAGAAAAGGTTTCACAAATATTTCAAAAGATTTGACAAAAATTTCCCAAATTCAAAGATTAAAAAAGATTTCACAAATATTTAAAAAAAATTTCATGAAATATTTCAAAAGATTTCACAAAGATTTAAGAAATATTTCACAAATATTACAAAAGATTTGACTAAGATTTCAAATAATTTAATGATTTCAACCAATGAAAAAGATTTCACAAAGATTTAAGAAAAATATCGCAAATATTTCAAAGGATTTGACAAAAATTTCCCACATTCATCGAATAAAAACGATTTGACAAAGATTTAAGAAAAATTTCACAAATATTCCAAAAGATTTGACAAAGATTTCACAAATCCAACGAATAAAAAAGATTTCACATATATTTCAAAAGATTTGAAAAAGGTTTCAAATATTTCACAAAAATTTCTCAAATTCAACGAATAAAAAAGATTTCACAAAGATTTAAGAAAAATTTCACAAACATTTTGAAATATTTGACAAAGTTTTTACAAATTCAACGAACAAAAAAGGTTTCACAAATATTTCAAAACATTTGACAAAAATTTCAAAAAAATTCCCAAATTCAACGATTAAAAAAGATTTCACAAAGATTTAAGAAAAATGTCACAAATATTCCAAAAGATTTGACAAACATTTCACAAATCCAACGAATAAAAAAGATTTCACATATATTTCAAAAGATTTGACAAAGATTTCAAATATTTCACAAAAATTTCTCAAATTCAACGAATAAAAAAGATTTAAGAAAAATTTCACAAATGTTTCAAAATATTTGACAAAGGTTTTACAAATTCAACGAATAAAAAAGATTTCACAAAGATTTAAGAAAAATTTCACAAATATTTCAAAATATTTCACTAGAATTTCAAATAAATTAATGATTTCAACGAAAAAAGATTTCACAAAGATTTAAGAAAAATTTCGCAAATATTTTCAAAGATTTAACAAAAATTTCTCAAATTCAACGAATAAAAAAGATTTAAGAAAAATCTCACAATTATTTCAAAAGGTTCGACTAAGATTTCAAGATTTCAAAAGATTTGAAAAAGATTTCACAAAAAATTCCCAAATTCAACGAATAAAAAAGATTTCACAAAGATTTAAGTAAAATTTCACAAATATTTCAAAAGATTTCAAATAATTCAATGATTTCAACGAATAAAAAAGATTTCACAATGATTTAATAAAAATTTCCCAAATATTCCAAAAGATTTGACAAAAATTTCCGAAATTCAACGATTAAATCAGATTTCACAAAGATTTAAGAAAAAATTCACAATTATTTCAAAAGATTTGACAAAGATTTCATCAAATCTTCCCAAAGATTTCGAACATTTCATAAAGATTGCAAAGATCTCAAAGATTTGAAAAAGGGTGTACACCAGGTATCAAAGATATCACAAAGTTTTCAAACATTTCCAAAGATTTTAAAACTTTCAAAAGATTTCAAAGATTTTATAAAGGGTATAGTCAACTAGATTTGTAAGATTTCAAATGATTACAAAAGATTTCAGAAATATTTCATAAATGTATCAAAGATTTCATGAAAATTTCATAAAGATTTCAAAACTATTTCAAATATTCCAAAGGAATACGAAATATTTCACAAAGGTTTTATAAAAATTTCAAAAAATTTCACAAAGTTTTCAGATTTCAAGGATTTTAAAGATTTCAAGTATTTTATAAAAATTTAAAAAGATTCCAAAATATTTCAAGATTTCTCAAAGATTTTAAGTACTCCAAGAGATTTCAACGAATTCACAAAGATTTCAAGGATTTCAAAGTCGACTTTCTGCTTTCTTTAAAAATTGTGCCATATGCACACATTTTTAAAAAAGTTCAATATGTCGAACCTGAAATTTATTCAGCTTGAACCAAAGAAACATTTTATCATTTTGCTTTTTCGGAAAAAAAGCTTTTGTCGTGATTTAGGATTTTTGGGATTTCATATTTTTTTGCGATTTTGGAACGCTATAAACACCACGAAAAAAATGTTTCCCATAAATAAAAAATAACAAGTTTCTTTGGTTCAAGCTGAAGAAATTTCAGGTTCAAATCAATCCAAAAAACATATTTTTGTACATTTTCAAAAATTCTAAATAAGGCAAATTTTTTTTTGAAATAAAAAAATTTTTAATTGTAAATTTAAAAAAGAGAACAGAAGATATTAACCGATTTCAAAATTTTTTTTTTTTGATGTCGACCCACAAATTATTATCCCGCAGCTCAAACGATTCGATTAATTTTAGCATTTTTACTTCGCTTTACTGAAGAGTGTAGTTTTAAATTTGCATGAAAAGTATTAATTATAGTAAGGAAGAAATGACAAATCTTGGAAAGAAATATTTATGAGAACGATGTTAAACATATAAAAAAAAAAATATTTTTTCTCGGACTTTTTTATATCACTGTGAATGGATTTCCAACGACCTAAGTATATACAATTTTTTAAAATAAATTCTTTAATGGCAGAAATCATTAAAAAATAATTTAAAAATATAACATTTCTTATAAAAAGATTGATCTTTTCGATAAGTAAAACTAAATGTTTAATTTTTCCCCTATTTTGCCCTTTTTCGTGAGAAAATTACCCTATTTCCCCTTTTTTGAGTTCCTTTTACGCTGTGATTCCTGAGGTCGGGAAAAGCCTGAAAATCAGGGAAAAGTCGGGGAATTTTGTTGGTGATGGAAAAATTAAGGATTTAAAAAAATGGCAAAAGTCAAGGACTTTCCATAACAAGCTCTTTAAATAACTGTCAAGAGTAATCAGGGCTGGGACTCAGTCATAATTTAAAGGGATTTCAAAGCATTTTTGGGTATTTTTAAAAATAACAAAGAATTTTCAAGAGCTTTAAAAAGTTTCAAAGGATTTGAAATCATTTTGGGAATTTTGAAAGATTCCAAGGAGTTTTTAATTGATTTCAATAATTTTGAGGTATTTCAAAAGATTTTAAAGATTTTAGGGTATTTTCAAAACTTCCAAGGAATTTTAAAGAGCTTTAAAAAGTTTCAAGGTATTTCAAAGGATTTGAAAAATTGTAGGGTATTTTTAAGATTCCAAGGCATTTTCAAGAGATTAAACAATTTTCAAGGAATTTCCAAGGGCTTGAATGATTTCAAGGAATTTTAAAAGCTCTCAAGGTGTTTAAATACATTTTCAAGGATTTCAAGAAATATCATCAGATTTCATATAATTTCAGGGGTTTTTATAATATTTTAACGGATTTTAAAGAATTTATTCACAAGAATTGAGGAATTTCGTAGGATTTCAAATATTTTCAAATATTTCGTTGTATTATCAAAATTTTTTAAGATTTTAGTATATTTTAAAGGATTTCAAGAAATTTTAAAAATTCCTGGGTATTTTTAAAAATTCGAAAGAATTTTTAAGGGCTTTGAAGAGTTTCAAGACATTTCAAACGATTTCAAATATTTTAGAGTATTTTTAAAATTTACAAGGAATTCACAGGAGCTTTGAACAATTTCAAAATATTTTAAAGGATTAAAAATTTAAGGATTTCATGATTTTAAGGGATTTTAAAAGCTCTCAAGGTATCTCAACAAATTCTTGCAGGATTTTAGGAAATATCAGATTTCATGTAATTTCACGCGATTTTATTTAAGTTTAAGTGATTTTAAAGAATTTATTCACAAGAATTGAGGGATTTTGTAGGATTTCAAAGCTTTCCAAATATTTCGAAGTATTTTTAAAGAATTAAAAAGATTTTAGGATGTTTTAAAAGATTCTAAGAAATTTTCAGTTTAGGGATTTCAAAGTATTTTGAAGATTTTAGGGTAACTGAAGATTTTAGGGTATCTTTTATAATTCCAAGGAATATTAAAGAGCTTTACAAAATTTCAAGGGATTTCAAAAGATTTGAAATATCTTAGAGTATTTTTAATAGGTTTAAATAATTTGTTTTCAAAGTATTTAAAAAAATTCCGAGTAATTTCCAAAAGCTTTAAAAATTTTCAAGGGATTTCAAAGGATTCAAATTTTACGGTATTTTAAAAAATTTCAAGCAATTTTCAGTAGCTTTATATAATTTCAAGGGATCTCAAAAGATTTTAAAGGATTAAAAATATTTTTGGGTATTTAAAAAAATTCCAAGGCGTTTTCGAAAGATTATAGGGTACTTTAAAAAATTCGAAGGAATTTTCAGGATCTTTAAAAAATGTTAAGGGATTGCAAAAAATTTCAAAGAATTTGTAATATTTTAGGGTTTTCATAAAAATTACAAGGAATTTTCAAGATTAAAAAAATGTCAAGGAATTTCTAAGGATTTTATGTGTTTTAACAAATTTTTCACGTTCTTGTAAAGAATTTCGGAAGATATGGAAGAATTTTACAGAAACTAGAATATTTTAAGATATTTTAAAAGATTCCGAGGGATTTTATAAGATTTCCGAGGATTTCCATGAGCTTATAGGATTTTAAAAACTCTGAAGGTATTTAAATAAATTTTCCAGTATTTCAGGAAATATGAAATTTCATGTAATATTTTGGTGGATTTCAAAGAATTTATTTACAAGAAGTTAGGGCTTTCATAGCGTTTCCAAGATTTGAAGAGATTTTCAAACATGTTTTGCAATTAATTTTAAATAATTTGGAATTACTCAATTTTACTCAATTTATTGGATTCTTTAGTTTTTGTTCAATTCAACTTAAAGTCTTTTAAATTCGCCTTGAATTCTTAGACATTCATCAATTCCTTTTGAATGTCCTTGCATTTTTCTATACTCATTCCAAACTTACGGAATTCTACAAATTGTTTTATTTTTTAATTTTCTTTCAATTCGCTTGAATTTTTTTGTAACATTCACCTTGAATTTTTATGAGTTTCATCAAATTCTTCTCATTGCCCTCAAATCCTCTGAATTTATTTCAATTTTACTGAAATCAATGGTATTTTTAGATTTTTAAAAAATTAATTTCGATGTTGTTGAATTTAACTTAAATTGTTTTGAAATCTTATGAATCCAATTTTTTAATGCACTCTTTCAATTTTTTCAAGTAAATTAGGCTTAGAATTGCAGTCTTTAAATATTACTTGTCAGAGAAAATGAAAAATTAGTCATTGAAAAATCAGGAAATTTTGAAAATGAAGTTTTGCGGCCACTCTGAAGTCCTTACAGCCTTCAAATTTAAAAAAGTGATACAATTTTTCTATAAGACTTTCATATTTTTGGTTTCTTTTGCAGGTTACGAAGGAAAGATCATCACCAAAGACTGTAACTGAAGGAAAATCGAAAAAGGAAAAGAAATCGAGTGAGTATTGCAAAGTTAAAAGATCCAAAAGGAAGATAAACTAAATTTAACTTGATTCCAATTCTTTCAAAATGGGACAAATTCTTCCAAAATTTGGATCTTTTTACGAATGGATTTAAAAACACACACCAAAAGAAGTTTGTCACACTTTTATATCTAGATATATGATTTAAGAACTGATTTTCATTGCTTCTTTTTTTGAGTATGTTACAGGCATGCTTTATCCTCTCCATCACAGGAAAGAAAGATTGTGATATTTCCTCGATGATTACCTTTATATCCAACTGCATGCGACGCTTCTTTTGATGTGTGTAAATTGCATCGATTTCCCAAGCATCTAGTTTGAAAGCTTTCCAAATTTCCAAATGAAATCAGGGTGTCTACCCCACCTGGAAAACCGGGAAAATCTGGAATTGTCAGGGAATTTTTATATACCTGGAAAAACCTGGAAATGTCGGAATTTTTTTTTAAAGTCTGAATTTTTTCGAGAAAGTGCTTATTTTAAAAAAAATATGCAATATAAAATTGAATAAAAATGATTCTTCATTTGTAAAAAAAAAGCTTTATATTACTGGATTTAACTATTAAGTTGAAAATTAGGTTTTTTTTGTTGGAAATTAATTTTTCCAACGGAAAATTTAACTATTCTATTTTTGGTTAAAAAATTTTCTTTTTAAATTGAAAATTCAATTCTTTTTTTTTAATTTATGTATATTTTTGAAAATTTGATCTTTTTGGTAGAAAATTAATCTTCATGGTTAAAAATGCACATTTTTTGCTTAAAAATTCAACAGTTTGCATTTTTTTTCTCTTGACTGAAAAATCTTTCTTAGTTGAAAAGTCGTATTTTTTGGTTGAATTCAACCGTTTTTGAATAAAAATAAAAATCTTTTTTGGTTGAAATATCAAATACTACATTTTTTGTTCAGAATTCATCTTTTTTTCAATGGAAATTTAATTAATTTGTTAAACGTTAAACTCTTTTGTTAAAAAATACTTTTTTTTGTTGAAGATTTACCATTTAAATTAAAAATTCATCTCTTTGGTTGAGAAATGAGCTATTTTTTTAAATTCGTTTTCACTTTGGCTGAAAATTAATTTTTTCTACTAAAAATTCAACTATTCCAGTTGAAACTTGTTTTAAAATTAATTTTTGAAACTGAAAATGTAACTATTCCAGTTGAATATTCCATCATTTTAGTTAAAAATTCATCTTTCTGGTTGATCACTAATTTTTTTAACTAAAAATTTAACTAGTCAATTTTTGGTTAAAGAATTATCTTTTTTAGATGAAAATTCGTCTTTTTTTTGTAGAAATTAATCTTCTTGGTTGAAAATTCAATTATTCTTGTTAAAGAATCATCATTTTTGTTGAAAATCATCTTTTGATTTAAAATTCAACTATTCCAGTTGAAGATTCATTATTTTAGTTGAAAATTCATCACTTTGGTCAAAAATGTAACTATTTTGTTGAAAATTAATTTTTTTTAACTGAAAATGTAACTATTCCAATTGAATATCCGTCATTTTGGTTAAAAATTCATCTCTTTAGTTGAACATTAGTTTTTTTAACTGGAAATTTAACTATTCAATTTTTGGTTAACAATTTATATTTTTTAGTTGAAAATTCTAGTACACATTTTGTTGAAAATTCATGTCTCTTGTTGAAAAATCTTTTTTTTTTTATATAAAATTCATCTTTCTGTTTGAAAATTCAAGCATTCCAGTTAAATATTCATTATTTTAGTTGAAAATTCATCACATTGGTTGAAAATTTGTTTCTGTTTGTGGTGGAAAATTAATTTTCTTAACTATTCCATTTTTTGTTGAAAATTGATCTTTTTTAGTTCAAAATTCAACTATTTGGTTGAAAATTGATCTTTTCTAGTTGAAAATTCAAGTATTTCAATTCAAATTCATGTGTTGTGTTGAAAAGTCTCTTTTTGGTAGAAAATTAATCTTCTTATTTGAAAATTCATCTTTTTGGTTAAAAATTCAAGTATTTCGGTTAAATATTCATCATTTTGGTTAAAAAATCATTTTTCTGGTTGAACATTAATTTTTTTAACTGGAAATCTAACTATACAATTTTTGGCTGACAATTTATCTTTTTCAGTTCAAAATTCAACTATTTGTTTGAAAATTGATCTTTTTCAGTTCAAAATTACACTATTTGTTTGAAAATTTGTCTTTTTTAGTTGAAATTTCAACTATTTGGTTGAGAATTGATGTATTTTGTTAAAAAATCGTCTTTTTTTGGTAGAAAATTAAACTGTTTGGTTAAAAATTAATTTTTTTGACTGAAAATTTAACTATTCTATTTTTTGTTGAAAACTGATCTTTTTCAGTTAAAAATTCCATGATGTGTTTGAAAATTGATCTTTTTTAGATGAAATTTCAACAATTTGGTTGAGAATTCATGTATTTTGTTAAAAAATCGTCTTTTTGGTAGAAAATTAAACTTTTTGTTTGAAAATACATCAGTTTGGTTGAGAATTAATTTTTTTTACTGAAAATTTAAGTATTCCTTTTTTTGTTGAAAACTGATCTTTTTCAGTTAAAAATTCAACGATTTGTTTGAAAATTGATCTTTTTTAGTTGAAATTTCAACAATTTGGTTGAAAATTCATGTATTTTGTTGAAAAATCGTCTTTTTGGTAGAAAATTAGACTTTTTGGTTGAAAATTCATCCATTTTGTTGAAAATGCAATATTTTTAATTGAGAAATTAGGAATTTGAAGTGGTTTAAATCATTTTACCTAAATATGCACTTCTTTTTAAGTATAAGAAAATAAAATGACAATTTGTGTGAATTATTATTCAAATTTGTGGAATTTAGAGACAAATGTAAGAAATTATGATTTAGTATTATTTAATGAATCGATGGAATATTTTGTAATATAATTTGCCAATGCTTTCTAAGTTTAACATATTAATTGAATCCCAAGAAACAAAAAAAAACATTTATAATAAACCTTGAATTGTCCAGGAATTTTTTTCCAGGATTTGAGTAGACACCCTGGAAATTCAAGTGGAGAGAATTAGCTTGAATAAAGATCAAACTGGGTGCTTGATTTACAAAAAGAAAGTGATAATAATCAATAGATAAAAATGGTCTGACTTGTTTTCTGGTTTCAGGTTCAAAGCACGATAAATATAAATCTTCAAGTGACCTTAATCAAACACAGTCAATAAATGGAAGTAGCAGTAGCAATAATAGTTCTCCAAATCCAAGCAGTGGGTCCAAAAATGTACCCATACCCAATATTCAAATAGTCAGCGGCGATAAGCGATTGCGGGACATGATGAAAAAAGCAAAACAGGACAAAAGAAGTACATCTAGTAGCAAACATTCTTCTAGTTCCTCCTACTCGTCTTCCTCTAAATCCTCCCACGAAAAATCACTCCTATACAAAATGAAATCGGGATCTGAGTAAAATTTTATATCAAATATTTAATTTTAAAATGAACAATTTTTTATTATAGCAATTTTGTTATTTAGCTTTTTGAAGAGAAAGTACTTTTGTACCACGATTCAAGTAACAATTAACATTAAGCGATGAGTCAATTTTAATTAGAAAATATTTGCAGCTACCGATCAACTATTACATTTTTTTTTAACTTTAGCCGGCGATTTTGCAATTTTATGACTGTTTTTTTATATAAGTGAAATTGGAATAGTGGGTACTCTTGTACATAATTTGGTGAGACTGCTGCTGTGTATTTTAATTTATATGTGCATGAAACTGTCTTAATGTCGCATGTATTTGTATTTAAATCAATTTTTTAATAATCGAATATAACAAACTTTCGATTGATAACTTATTGAACATTGTTTTATTTCCTAAACTTTTCTTTCATTATATCTGATTTTGTTTCAAGATGTTTTAGATTTGAAAGCAATAACAAATTTTCAAAACAATTCTTTACTATTAAGATTTTTTTTCTTATCAGCAAAATATGTGTCGCCGCGTGTGGAATTATCGGAGACCGTACTTTTAACATTTTAAAAACATCAAAAATATATTTTCAAGGTATTTCCGGATGAAATATTCTTCAAACTAGAATTAAATACTATTTGCATTTGATTCGAATTTTCTATAAGATACAATTTATCACGTTTTCGGGACCTATTTGTCGCATAAATGTATTACATTATTTGGTATTATTACAATAAATAAAAAATAAGTGCTTTTCTATATTTTCATTGCATTATTTACATTTAAATAATACTTTTGAAGATCAAAACTTATCACAAACGATTAATTTTTTGATAGTTCTATTGAAAATTTGAGCTTCTCTTTATACCTTGATCCTGTAATATGACAAATTTCAAATAAAAAGTTGGTGCTTTAGAGGTTTTCCATATTATTCAAGATAAATATCTCTTAGTGAGAAGAACGGAAAAATTTTAGTTGATGATTCATCATTTTAGTTGAAAACCTTTTTTTTTCAAAATTTAACTATTTTGTTGAAAATTCGTTTTTTTGTTGAAAATTCATTTTTTTGTTTTTAAAAATTAATTTTGTTCACTAAAAGTTAACTATTTCACGTTTTGTTTAACATTAGTTTGTCTTCTTTATTTGATAATTCACCTTTGTGGTTGAAAATTCATTTCTTTGGTTGAAAATTAAACTATTAGGCTGAAAATTCCTTCAAAATTTTTCTATTTAGTAGAAACATCATGTACTTTGTTAAAAATTAATCTTTTTTGGTAGAGAAATAATCTTTTTGGTTAAAAATTAATTTCTTTGATTAAAAATTAGTTTTTTTTAACTGAAAATTAATTTTTTTAATTGAAAATTTAACTATTCCATTTTTGTCGAAAATTTATCTTTTTTGATCGAAATTTAATCTTGGTTGAAAATTTAACTATTTTGTTGAAAATTCATCTATTTTGTTGAAAATTTGTCTTTTTTGTAAAAAATTCGACTACTGGGTTAAAAATTAATTTTGTTGTTGTTGAAGATTCATTATTTTAGTTAACATTTAATTTCTTTACTTAAAAATTTTAACTATTTTGTTAAAAATTTTAACTATTTTGTTAAAAATTTTGTTGTTCAAAATTAATTTATTTAACTAAAAATTGAACTATCCCATGTTTGGTTTAACATTTGTCTTCTTTATGTGAAAAGTCAGCTATTGGGTTGAAAATGTCTGTATTTTGTTGAAACTCTGTCTTTTGTGGCAGAATATTAATCTTCTTAGTGACTAATTCACCTTTTTGGTTAAAAATTACATTAAAAATTAAAATATTTGCTTGAAAATTCATGTATTTTGTTAAAAATTATTATTTTTTGGTAGAAAATAATTTTTTTTGAAAATTCGTCTCTTTGATTGAAAAGTAGTTTTATTATTGAAAATTCATTTTTTTAACTGAAAATTTAACTATTCATTTTTTTTTCGAAAATTTATCATTTTGGATAGACACTTAATCTTCTTGGTTGAAAAGTCATCTGTTTCGTTAAAAATTTAACTATTCTGTTGAAATTGCATCATTTTTTTTGTAAATTTGTCTTTACTTTCCTAAAAAATTCAACTATTGGGATAAAAATTCATTTTTTGGTTGAAGATTAATTATTTTAGTTAAAATTTAAATTCTTTGCTTAAAAATTTATCTATTCTGTTGAAAATTAGTTTTTTTTTTTGCTAAAAATTAGTTTTTTCAACTAAAAATTTAACTATTCCATGTAGAATATTAATCTTCTTTTTTGAGGAATTCACCTTTTTGGTTGAAAATTCAACTATTAGATTAAAAATTACATTAAAAATTAAAATACTTGGTTGAAGATTCATGTATTTTGTTAAAAATTATTCTTTTCTGGTAGAAAATTAATCTTTTTAGTTGAAAATTCATCTCTTTAATTGAAAATTAGTTTTTTTATTGAAAACATGTTTTTTTATAGAAAATTAATTTTTTTAAATGAAAATTTAACTATTACATTTTTTGTCGAAAATTTATCATTTTTGATAGATATTTAGTGGAATTTTTGATAGACATTTAGTCGCAAATTCCCTTCTCGTCTTTTTTTGTGTTGAAAATTCAATTATTTTGGTAGAAAATACCTATTTTTGGGTTGAAAATTCATTTCTTTGGTTGAAAATTAAACTATTAGTTTGAAAATTCCAATAAAAATTTAAAATTTACTTGAAAATTCAGGTATTTTGTTAAAATTTAATATTTTGTGGTAGAAATTTAATAATAAAAAATAAACTTAATACAACATTTTTGTTTGAAAATTCATCTCTTTAATTGAAAATTAGTTTTTTTAAATTGAAAATTAATGTTTTTAAATGAAAATCTAACTATTACATTTTTGGCGAAAATTTATCATTTTTTATAGATATTTAGTCGAATTTTTGATAGCCATTTAGTCGAAAATTCCCTTCTTGTTTTTTTTTGTGTTGAAATTTTAACTTTTACAAATTTAAAATTTATTTGAAAATTCATGTATTTTGTTAAAAGTTAATCTTTTTGGGTAGAAAATTAACCTTTCTGGTTGAAAATTTATCTTTTTTGATAGAAATTTTATCTTTTTGGTTGAAAATTCATCTGTTAGGTTAAAAACTTAACTATTAAAATTAAAATTTACTATTAAAATTTAACTATGTTGTGGAAAATTCAACTGTTTTGTTGAAAATTTGTCTTTTTTGGTAGAAAATTCATATTTTGGATTTTTTTTGGTAAAAAATTCATTATTTTAGTTAAAAAATAATTTCTTCGCTTAAAGATTTAACTATTTTGTTGAAAATTCATTTTTTTAAATGTTTTTTTTTACCGAAAATGTAGCTATTCCATTTTTGTTACAAAACTGATCTTTTTTAGTCGAAAATTTCCTTCTCGTCTTTTTTGTGTTAATAAGTTAATTATTTTGGTAGAAGATGCATATTTTGGTTTGCAAATTCAACTTTTTTGTGACATTTTTTTTTTCATTTTAAAATAAGTCTGTTTTGGATTTAAATAATTTGATGAAAATTCTTTTTTTTTATAATAATTTAACTGTTTTTGATTGAAAATTTAAATATTTTTTGGTGGAAATGTCAACTATTACAGTTTTTGTTAAGAATTCATTTTTTTAATCCAAAATTCATCACTTAGGTGGAAAATTTAAATTTTTTGTTGAAAATTCCCTTTTTCTTGGTTGAAAATTAATTATTTTAACTGAAAATGTAATTCCTCCATTTTTTGTTTAAAATTTATATTTTTGAGTAAGTTTTTTTTTTTTAAATAATTATTTCAATTTGAATAATACAATGAAAATGTTAAAAAATGATAATGGTTAATATAACACGTCTTACTAAGATATCCTTTTTGTCAATAATACAATTTAAAAGATTGTTACTCTCAGAATATAATTTAACAATCATCTTTGGGTCTCATTTTATGATCTAAAAATAATTTTAATAATTGAAAATTACAATTTTTTACAATATATCCGAGGCTTTTCGACCTTAAACAAAATATCTAAATAAGGAACAGTTTACAGCCTAAAATGATCTCAAAAATAAGCGGAAAAGGGGTGATTTTTCACGAAAGTTTGGGAATACATTTTTAAAAATAAAATTAATGTATGTACCATGTTTAATTCAATATGAAACGCTTTCGATTTCAAGTTGAAATATGTTGCATTTTTAACAAAATAGTTGAATTTGAAAAAATTTGCATTTTTAACCAAATGGTTGAATCTTCAAGCAAAGAAGACGAATTTTCGAGAAGACAGTTGAATTTTCAACCAAGAACTTATTTCCCACCAAAAAAGATAAATTTTTGATCCAAAAGGACGATTTGTCTATATCCAGAAGTCCAAAAAGACGCATTTAACAAAAAAACAGTTATATTTTCGATAAAAAATATGGGTTCTTAACAAAATAGTTTAATTTTTAATCAAATAGTTGAATTATCTCAAAGATTAATTTTCAACCGGTCAAATAGTTTAATTTTGAATAGCAATAACATTAATTTTTAACCAAACCTTTGCATTTACATCCAAATAGTCTAATTTCCAACCTACACTGATAAATTTTCAACCAAATAGTCGAATTTTCAGACAGAGAAGATTAAATTTAAACCAAAAAAAGTTGCATTTTCAAAAAAATAGTGGAAATTAAAAAAAAAAATGAATTTTCAACTAAACTGATGGATCTTAAATAACAAAAATGATGTAATTTCTACCAAAAGAGAGGAATTTTTTAACCAAAAAGACCAATTTTCCACAAAATAATTGGATTCTCAACAAAAACAGCTGAATTTTCAGTTTAAAAAAATGTATTTTCAACAACAAAAGCGAATTCTCAGCCTAAGAGAAGAATCTTCTACCAAAACTTTAATTTTTAACAAAGTATTTCAACATTCAACGAAGTAGTCAAATTGTCTACCAAAAAAGACAAATTTTCAACCAAAAGAGATCAATTTTCACCAAAAGAGATCAGTTTCAAGCTAAAATCTCATATTTTAGAAAACTGTTGACTTTGAAACACGAATATTTAACTAGCAGTTGAATATTCGAGGAAAAAAATTTTTTAACAACATAATTAACTTTTCAACAAAATAGTTGAATTGTCAGTCGACAAAGGCGAATTTTCAACCAAATGGTCGAATTTTCAAACAAAGAAGATTAAACAAACAAAAAACTAATCGGATTAAATTTGAAGTACAAAAAATAATTTTCAACCGAAAAAACGAATTTTCAAGAAAATAGTTAAATTTACAACCAGAGATGAATCTTCAAGCGAAAAAATGAATCTTTGAGGTAGTTGAATTTTCAACCAAAAAAGATGAATTCTCAACGAAAAATATAAGAGTTGATATTTCAATGAATATTTTCAAGCTAAAACAGGTCGAATATTTCAGAAAACTGTTGACTATGAAACCCGAAAAACAGTTCAACAAAACGGTTGAGTTTTTGACCAAAAAATATTACTTTTTAATACAATAAATAAATTTTCAACAACATAATGAAATTTGCAACAAAATAGTTGAATTTTCAACCTACAAAGATGATCTTTTAACCAAATGGTCGAATGTTCAAACAAAAAATATTAAACTTCAAGCAAAAAAGGATGTATTTTCAACTAAATAGTTGAATTTTCAAGTCAAAAAGATAAATTAAAAAAAAAAAATTGAAGTTTGAGCCAGAAAAATTGATTTTTCAACAAAAAAGTTTATTTTGAACCAAGGAACTTTCCTACCAAAAAAGATGGATTTTGTATTCAAAAAATATGAAAAATGTAAGTCGATATTTAAACAACAAAAAAAGAATTTTTAATAAAATAGTACTTTTACAACCAGAGATGAATATTCAACCAAAAAATATGAATTCTCAACGAAAAATACAATAGTAGATATTTCATCCAAAAAATATGAAAATTATAAATAAAAAACGAAAGGAAAACAATTTTTCAAAAAAACAGTCGGATCCTCAATAAAACCAGATTAATTTTCAACACAAAAAAAAAAAGAATTTTCAACAAAAGAGGAGAATCTTCAACCAGAAAATATTTTGAACGAAAAACATAATAATATTTAAACGAAAAAATACAAATTTTGAACAGGGTAGTTGAATCATCAACAAAAACAGATAAATTTTCAGTTGAAAACATTAATTTAAAAAAAAGGAACCGATTAAATTTCAGGTACAAAAAAAATCATTTCCAACAAAAAAAAAACGTATTTTCAACCAGAGATGAATCTTCAACGACAAATTTAATTTAGTTGATATTTCAAGCAAAAAAGACTCTAATTTTTAATCAAGAATAGATGAATTTAACTAAAAACGACGAATTTTCAACAAAATATTTAAATTTTCAACCAAAAGAGATGAATATTTTCAAGCTAAAAAAGTCGAATATTTCAGAAAACTGTTGACCATAAAACCCGAAAAAAAGTTCAACAAAACAGTTTAGTTTTTGACCAAAAAATATTACTTTTGAATTTAATAAATGCATTTTCAACCAATTAATGAAATTTTCAACAAAATGGTTGAATTTTCAACCTACAAAGATGATCTTTTAACCAAATGGTCGAATGTTCAAACAAAAAATATTGGACTTCAACCAAAAAAAGGATGTATTTTCCACCAAATAGTTGAATTTTCAAGTCAAAAAGATAAATTTTTTTAAAAACGTTCGAATTTTCAGCCAGAAAAGTTGATTTTTCAACAAAAAAGGTCATTTTGAACCAAGGAAGATGACTTTCCTACCAAAGAAGATGAATTTTGTATCCAAAAAATATGAAAAATATCATCTTAATAAATAATATGATTAAACAACATAACAACTTAAATATGATATCTAAACAAAAAAAAAGAATTTTTAATAAAATAGTAGTTTTACAACCAGAGATGAATATTCAACCCAAAAATATGAATTCTCAACGAAAAATATAATAGTTGATATTTCATCCAAAAAGATGAAAATTATAAATAAAAAACGAAAGAAAAACAATTTTTCAACAAAGTAATTGAATCCTCAAAATAAAAACGGATTAATCTTCAGTTAAAAAAAATTATTTAAAAAGAAAACTAATTTTGAACAAAATAGATAGATCCTCGATAGAACCAGATTAATTTTCAGTTAAAAAAATTAATTTTCAACAAAAAAAAACGAATTTTGAACAAAAGAGGAGAATCTTCAATCAGAAAATATTTTCAACGAAAAAATACCAATTTTGAACAGAGTAGTTGAATCTTCAACAAAAACAGATACATTTTCAGTAAAAAACATTAATTTAAAAAAAAGGAACCGATTAAATTTCAGTTACAAAAAAATCATTTCTAACAAAAAGAAAACGGATTTTCAACCCGAGATGAATCTTCAACGAAAAATGTAATTTAGTTGATATTTCAAGCAAAAAAGATTTTAATTTTTATTCAATAATAGATGAATTTAATCCAAAACGACGAATTATCAACAAAATATTTAAATTTTCAACCAAAAAAGATTTTCTTCCATAAGAAATGAATATTTTCAAGCTAAAAAGTCTAACATTTCAGAAGACCGTTGACTATGAAGCCCGAAAAACAGTAGAGTTCTCGATGAAATTTTCAACAAAATAGTTGCATTTTCAATCTATAAAGTTGAATTTTCAAACTGAGAACAGTTGTAGTTTCAACCTAAAATATGAATTTTCAAGCTCAGAAGTTCAAAAATTTCAACAAAAAAGTTAATTCTTAACCAAGAAAGAGAACTTTTCTACCAAAAAAAAAACACATGAATATTCAACAAAACAGTCGAATTTCCTATAAAAAAAAAGATTACTTTTTAATAAAATAGTTGATTTTTCAACAAAATAATTAAATTTTCAACCAACTAATAGATTTTTTAATAAAACGCATATAATAGTAGATTTTTCAATCAAAAGGAATGAACTTTCATGGAAAAAACGTTGAATTTTCATATTGCGTTCTATTCAGCTCGCATTTAAGCTAAAAAACGAGAGAAGGGAAAATTTTCAACAAAATAGTTGAATTGTCAGTCTACAAAGACGAATTTTCAACCAAATGGTCGAATTTTCAAACAAAGAAGATTAAACAAACAAAAAAACTAACCGGATTAAATTTGAAGTACAAAAAATAATTTTCAACCAAAAAAACGAATTTTCAAGAAAATAGTTAAATTTACAACCAGAAATGAATCTTCAAGCGAAAAAAATGAATCTTAAGGTAGTTGAATTTTCAACCAAAAAAGATTTTCTACCAAAAGAGATGAATATTTTCAAGCTAAAAAAGTCGAATATTTCAGAAAACTGTTGACTATAAAACCCGAAAAACAGTTCAACAAAACAGTTGAGTTTTTGACCAAAAAATATAACTTTTTAATATAATAAATTAATTTTCAACAACATAATGAAATTTTCAAACTACAAAGGTGATCTTTTAACCAAATAGTCGAATGTTCAAACTAAAAATATTAAACTTCAACCAAAAAAGGATGTATTTTCAACTAAATAGTTCAGTTTTCACATCAAAAAGATAATTTTTTTAAAAAACATTCGAATTTTCAGGAAGAAAAGTTGATTATTCAACAACAAAAGTTCATTTTGAACTAAGGAAGATGACTTTCCTACCAAAAAAGATGAATTTTGTAACCAAAAAAGATGTAAAATATAATAGTTGATATTTAAACAACAAAAAAAGAATTTTTAATAAAATAATACTTTTACGACCAGATGAATATTCAACCAAAAAATATGAATTCTAAACGAAAAATAGAATAGTTGATATTTCATCCAAAAAAGATGAAAATTATAAATAAAAAAAGAAAGAAAAAAACCATTTTTTAATAAAGAAGTTGAATCCTCAAAATAAAAACGGATTAATCTTCAGTTGAAAAAAAATTAATTAAAAAAACGAATTTTCAACAAAACAGTTGGATCCTCAATAAAACCAGATTAATTTTCAGTTAAAACAATTAATTTTCAACAAAAAAAAACGAATTTTCAACAAAAGAGGAGAATCATCAACCAGAAAATATTTTAAATGAAAAACATAATAATTAATATTTAAACGAAAAAATACGAATTTTTAACATTAATTAAAAAAAAAGGAACCGATTAAATTCAACGAAAGATGAAAAATTTAATTCAGTTGATATTTCAAGCAAAAAAGATTTTAATTTTTAATCAAGAATAGATGAATTTAACCCAAAACGACGAATTTTCAACAAAATATTTAAATTTTCAACCAAAAAACATTTTTTACTATAAGTTGAGTTTTCGATGAAATTTTCAACAAAATAGTTGCATTTTCAACTTATAAAGATGAATTTACAAACTGAAAACAGTTGCAATTTCAACCTGAAATATGAATTTTCAAGCTCAGAAGTTCAAACATTTTCGACAAAAAAGTTTATTCTTAACCAAGTAAGAGAACTTTTCTACCAAAAAAAAAAAAAAAAAAAAACACATGAATATTCAACAAAACAGTCGAATTTCCTATAAAAAAAAGATTACTTTTTAATAAAATAGTTGAATTTTCAACAAAATAATTGAATTTTCAACCAAATAATAGATTTTTTAATAAAACGCATATAATAGTAGATTTTTCAATCAAAAGGAATGAACTTTCATGGAAAAATAGTTTAATTTTCATATTGCTTTCTATTCAGTTCGCATTTAAGCGAAAAAACGAGAAAAGGGTTAAATTTTCCCAAAAAACGGGGAGAAAAAGAGGAATTAAAAAAAGTAGAAAAGAGAGGAAAGGAGTCTTAAGTCTCTAGGAAGATAGAATGAGGTAGAGTACGATTCATTTATAATACCAATATATTTTTGCGATTTTTAATTTCAAAGGTTTAATTGTTTGTCCCTACGTCCCATTGAAAATTTGGCAAGAGTCATTTCGTTTCTCAAGTGTAACTTAATCGCTAAGTTTCGGGTGAAGGGATACGAGGGTGGGAACATATTTACAACGGGTCATGTGGATTACATTAGCATGCGCGCACACTCTTTCACTCTGTATCTATATATGTACGTAAAACACGTTTTGCGTGCCTTCATAAATACATACATACATATATACATAGATATAAATCTCGTATTCGCAATAACCACGCACTCACTCGCATTTGCATACGCCACTGTGTTTATTTATAAGTAGTAGAGTACATTCACCTCCAGCGGCCGACGGAAGAACACAATTCGCTCTTTAAAATACGAAAAGCTTCTTCCACTCGATTCCAGAACAACAAAAAAAGACACTCCAATCAATCTCAACACTATTTCTCCTCCTACTATTCCATTTTCATTTCAATCTGAATTGACTTTTAATTAATTTCAATTTCAATAGTTCCGAGAAAACTATCAGAGTGATTGGAGTTGTAATAAAATTGTCGATAAAATCCTTTCAACAAGTCAGTCAAGATTGCAATCGTCTAATATCGACAAAAACCTAATTTCTAGCGGCGATTTAGTCTCTGTCTCAACTCTCCCTTAATCTACAGAATGTAATGCTACTTAGTCACGGTCCTGCACTCGACCGTCCTTACACTTTGAATTGCATTCACGTGACACGCACAATTGACAAGCTTTACTTCTTCAACTTGGATGGAGTCGACGGTCAATGGGCTTATAATTACGTCGAAGTATAATCCGGACGTATTCGGGCATTTCGAGACTTTTCGATGCGTACTTCTCGCCAGAGTTTCACTTCCCCTTTTTTTTCCTTTTTAAATTCGCCTCTATTATTACAGCTACAGCGCGAGAAAAAGTCAATCTGTGCGTCGCAACTAAAATCGAGAATATCTCAAAAGAGAGTCTTTACACCTCGTATCAAAAAAGGAAAGCCTGTAGAAAATGGCCCTTTGCTTCTGATGGTTTCGGACCGGACGAAACAATTTCAGTGAATAAAAGAAGAAAAAAGAAGATCATACACGTCCGCTCCAATATATAAAAATCTACCAGTTATCAAGCAATAAAAAAGGAAAGAGGTACAAAGTTGAGATTGAGGAGTAGAAAATGTAAATCTGACAATTCCTTGAGTTTCAATCTGTACAGCGCCATCACCGCCAGAAGCTGGGACCGGATTGCACATAAGACTCTATAAATTTAACGCAATCTACGCTTAACGAGACTCGATGCCTTCTCCTCGAATTAAATAAATAAAGACCGAGGGGAAGGCGATTCGAGCCCGGAAGACCGTGTTAAAAATTACAATCGACGCAGATTGACGTGCGAACCGCGACATTAGAGCGATCTCCACAAGACGTGGGTTCGTAAAGCTAGTTTGTTCGTAGTATAAATAAATACAGTACATATAGAGAGATACATAGGGTCCTCGATCTCAGGAAACCAAAAACTCGAGAGTAATTGAGTATTAAGTACAAGGGAGATTTTTGTTTTCCAGGTTTCTGGTCTCCAGAGATCGACCTTGGCAGATCTAACGTAGCGCCGACTTACACAGTACAATAATAATAATAATTAATAATAAACATTCGTTCATTGCGCATAGAGAGCCTTGGCAGTGCGCGCGCCGAGTCTCACAAATAAATGCATTTGCCCGAGGCACGATAAATGCACAAATTAAAAAAAAAAAGAAAAAAAAAGATCAATGCACTGGAAGGAGTATTGCAGTAGTCTATCAATTCGAGATTCGAAAAAATCGTGGATGGTTGCGTATCGTTGCACTCGCATCATTAAAACTCACGATTTCCTATTCCTTTTTTTAAACCTATCGACACCAAATTGCCTCGGGCACTGGTATAAAAAGTTTCCAAAGTCCTACGCTTACAACAACTTACAATAATTGTGAAGGTGGGATGACAAGATGAGAGATGATGGCTAGTTGATAGCCAGGGTGAATTATCCAACTAGATTCCTCTTGTCGACATTACAGCAAGGACACTTTATCGAACCACAGAGTCAGAAAGAGGAATCTAGAGAAATGCTCCCTGGCTTAATTAGATGACATAATGACAAACATGATAGCAGTATACGTTCTGGGGGTAAATAATGTTACTCTAAATACAATAGATTAGTGGAATAGCGTAACGAAAGTCAATTTTTACAAAATCGTCCAATAACGATAATAGTCTTAATCATAATCTCAGAAATTCATTGTAATAGTTAATCAATAATAATAACTAATAATAAAGTAAAAAAAAAATAATAAAAAAAGCGAGAGAATAAGATTACGTACTTGGAAATACGTAGCTAGGCCTAGAGTAGACTGAGCTGCTCTCAATAACTTTGACCCCCCCTCCCCCCAAACTCTTCTTTTTTCCTATAACCTTAGTTACCATAGAAATTTAATATCTTTTTTTTCTCTTGCTCTTTCATATCGTCCCTTTATTTTACATATATAGTCCCTCTCTAGCTAGCTCACTACAATCCGCGTCTGTTGTGTGATTTCTTGCTTCTCATATATATATTTATATATATAATTCTTATGTATTTTTTTTTATTTATATAACATATCAATAATAATGAAGATAAGTAGGCATAGCCACTCGTGTGCTCGGATCACAGACTACTCGCTGCTGTACACGATCGTACAAACAGTCTGGTGGACACTATGGCTTTCTCACTTGCATTTTTAGTTTGTTTTAATGTCTATTTGTTTTCTCGTTAATGTAAACTTTGTGTGTGGGTGGCTTCGCGCGAACCTTGACAGGAAAAGGTCAACAACGTCCTCGAGGGATCATTTACGTCCTTTTTTCATGGACGGTAGGGGACAGTCCTCGAATTTTGTTGTCTGCTTTTCGTCCTCTCAAGGTTTGTGCGAGGGATTTTTGAAGCCCGACGAAAAGAGAAACACCGCGGATCGTCATCAATCCCTGTTCGGAAAAGACGATGAACACTGGGGAATTTGTCTAATCGTGTGGTGGGTAGATTTGTACATATGTAACGAGGTGTATCTGATGCGTGAAGTGGAGGCACTAATCAGTGTTTCTCGAGAAATCGACGGGTTCCACGATGATGGCTGAAAGGTTGTGTCAGCAGGCACTAGTCTCTTCTCCTTCGAGTGTGCACGCCACGTTTTCCAGTCTATGCGCTAGGTGTAGCTTGCGACAGCCTGCGTCTGTCTCCAAGGCCTCTAGAATCTGAAAAATTAAAGTTTTCACTTTATATTAAAATTTATTCAAAAAAGAGCAAGATCTTTTGATTTAAAGGGTGTCCATGAAACTTCATTTTCAAAATTCCCTGACTTTTCCCTGACCAATTTTTCATTTTCCTTAACCATCAATATTCAAAGACCAGCATCTTAATCTTGTAAAAAATTTTAACATAGAATCTTTTATAAACGGATTAAAACAATTTCAGATCAAAAACGAATGGTCAACAAAACAGTTGAATTTTCGTCAAGAAAATATGACTTTAATAAAATAATTAAACTTTCAGAAAATAATTAAATTTTCAATTAAATAATTTAATTATTAACAAAATAATTAAATTTTTAACCAAATTCTTGAACTCACAACCTACAAAGATGAATATTTAACCAAATGGTCGAATTATCAAACAAAAAAATATTAAATTTTAGGCCAAAAAAGTTGCATTTTCAACCAAACAATGGAATTTTTTAATGGGTAATTGAATTTTCAACGAAAAATGATAAATTTTCAATCCAAAAAGTCGAGTTTTCTGTCTAAATAGACGAATGTTCAACAAAATAGGTAAATTTTCGGCCGAAAAAGATAAAATTTTTACCAAAACAAAGGAATTTTCAACCCAGAAAGATAAAGTTTCAACAAAATAGTTGAATTTTCAAACGAAATAGTTGAACGTTCAACCCTAAAAAATGACTGCAAAACAACTGAATTTTCAACAAAAAAGTTAATTTTCAACCAAATAGGTGAATTTTCTACCAAGATAGTTGAATTTTCAACCAAATAATTAAAATTTCAACAAAATAGTTGAATTTTTGACCAGATACTTGAATTTTCAACATGAAAATTAATTTTCAATCCAGAAAGATGTGTTTTCAACCAAATAGTTGAATTTTCAACGACAAAATTAATTTTTAACCAAACACTTGCACTTACAACCAAATACTTTAACTTTAAAGCAAAAGCGACGAATTTTCAACCAAATAGTTGAACTTTTAACCAAATAGTTGAATTTTCAACCTACAAAGATTAATTCTCAACAAAAAATGTAATAGTTCATATTGCAATAAAAAAAGATGAAATTTGTGTCAAAAGAAAAAAATTTTTAAACCAAACAACAAAATTCAACAAATACATGAATTTTGAATCAAACAGTTGAATTTGCAATCTAAAAATATTAATTCTCAACAAAAAATGTAATAATTGACGAATTTTCTGTAAAACAGTTGAATTTTTAACCCGAAAATATGGATTTTCAACATAAATGTTAATTTTCAACCAAATAATTGCATTTTTAATAAAAAAAGAAGAAAATTCATACAAAAAAGTTTACTTTTCTATAAAAAAAATGAATTTCCAACTTAAAAAACTAACTTTCAACAAAACAGGTAAATTTTCAAACAATTAGTTTAATTTTCAACAAAAACGGATTCTTGAACTCACAACCTACAAAGATGAATTGAATCTACAATTGAATCTCTTAATGGGCAATTGAATTTTCAAAAACAAAATATAAATTTTCAATCCAAATAGTCGAATCTTCTGTTTAAATAGACGAATGTTCAACAAAATAGGTTAATTTTCGACCGAAAAAGATAAAATTTCTACCAAAACAAAGGAATTTTCAACCCAGAAAGATGAAATTTCAACAAAATAATTGAATTTTCAATCGAAACAGTTGAACGTTCAACCCTAAAACAGTTGAATTTGCAAACTAAAACGATTAATTCTCAACCAAAAATGTAATAATTGACGAATTTTCTGTAAAACAGTTGAATTTTCAACCCGAAAATATGGATTTTCAACATAAATGTTAATTTTCAACCAAAAAATTGCATTTTTCATAAAAAAAAGAAAGTTAAAACAAAAAAGTTTACTTTTCTATAAAAAAATGAATTTTCAACTTAAAAAACTAACTTCCAACAAAATAGGTAAATTTTCAAACAAGTAGTTTAATTTTCAACAAAAACGGATGAATTTTTAACAAATAATGTAATAGTAGATATTTTAACCTAAGAAAAATTGAATTTTAAATAAAAAATAATTTAATTCAACCGAAAAAAACGAATTTTCAACAAAATAGTAAATTTTTCAGAGATTAATTTTCCAACCAAAATTACGAATTTTCTACCAATAAAGATTCTTTAGTTAAGAAAGAAAAAAAATTATCCAAATGGTTACACTTTCAAGCTAAAAGAACATTTCAACCAAGAAGATCAGTTGTCCACCAAAAAAGACAAAATGCTCAACTAAAAATGATCAACTCGCAACCAAAAATAGAAAAGTAACAATTTCAGTAAAAAAATTCATTTTAAATTTAAAAAAAACTTTGAAAAAATAGATCAATTTTCAACCAGAGATGAATTTTCAACTAAAATGATAAATCTTCAACTGAAATAGAAAAATTTTCAGTTAAAAAAATTAATTTTCAACCAAAAGGATAAATTTTCAACAAATAAGGTAATACATATTTTAACCAAAGAAGATTTTAATTGTAAATACAAAAAATTGAATTAAAAAAAAACGAATTTTTAATAAAATACTTGAATCCTCGCCCAAAAAAGATTAACTTTCAACAAAACAGTTGTATTTTTATCCAAAAAAGATTAAATTTCTACTAAACCAGATAAATTTTTAAACAACACAGACGAATTTTCAAAAAAAATAGTAAATTGTCAACTAAGGAAAATTTCGCTTGAATTTGTAACACTAAAATAGGAATTTTTAATAAAAAGTTAATTTTCTATCAAAATAGATGTATTTTCAACCCAAAAAGTAGAATTTTTAACAAAACAGTTGAATTTTCAAACAAAAAGGTTGACTTTTGAACGAAATTGTTGAATTATAAAAAAAATACATTTTTTAACTAAAAATATAATTGTCAGGAGGAAGCAATAGCGAAAAAGAAATAGAAATTAGGGCTAAATTTATCTAAACTTCATTATCAAAATTCCATCATTTTTCCCGTACCATTAACATTCAAAGAAAAATAAAATCCCTAACTTAAAAAGTTTTCCGTGACCTACGCCTATTCTGGATTTACGAATTGCAATATGAATTCTATTTTTTTTTTGCTTACAAGATATTGAATTGGTTATAAAAGCACTTTTAAATTATCGAATCATTTGTCACAACTTTCTAGAAATTATTTGTCAGAGATAGATCCTTATTATCAAGTTTTATACAATCTAACAAAAGAAACGAAAAAATAATTTAAAACCCATATTTCTCAAGAATTTTTCTTAAGAAAGATGAGATTTACAACTTGGAAGTTCGTTAGTGCTTTTGCACTAATGCTTCCTTTCAAGCCAGGTGATGTAAATGTATAAGAGGATGAGAGAGATTAAAGTGAATAAAATATAGCACCCCAAAGACCCTGTCTCTCTTAATTGCTTCGGGAAATTTACAGGCATTCTTAGTTTGCATTACAACGAACTTTCCTAGAGGAAAATTTGGAATTTAATCCAAAAGAATAAATAACCACATGTTTTAAAAAAGAAAATAATTTTTTGATTCATTCAAAAAGTGTTCAAGGTTCAAATATTATAAAAGCTTTTCTTTAATGTTCAATTCCGCTATTTGCGTGTTAAACTCTTTATAGTAGAATTTCAAATAAATAAACAAATTGTAATTTACAGTGGTACAATTTCCCTCTTGTTTCAATGTAGGTAAATGTTTCATATTTTACAAATCTCTAAATATCTATTCTAATTTACGTGGTGAATACAAAAAGCTAAAAAAAAAAGGATCGGGTTTTCCCGACTTTTGAGTCATTAAAATATTGAAAGTTTAAAACCTCAACAATTTTTTATTTCAAGTATTCAAAATTAAACTACAAGTTAAGAAATTAAAAACATAACTTAAAAATTAAACAAATTGAAAGTCCTACGAACAAACTTTTTCAAGCATTCAAAATTACTAACTAATAATTTAAAATCTAAAAAGGTTTCTAAAAATGCTAAATAAAATTTAGATTTTTCAATATTTCGAACAAAAAGTTTAGAAGCCTCTTAAGAATTTTGTAAGGTTTCAAGAGAATAACAAAATTTTCTTAAGATTCATGGAAAAAATATACATGATTTTTTATTTTGAGAAATTAATTCTAAGAAAAAATTGAAAAAGATTGCAAAAAATTTCAAATGATTCGCTAAAATTTCGAGTAAGTTTAAAAGATGTTTAAAAGATATTTAAAAGATTTACCGAAAATTAAAAAATAATTTTGAAGTTGAAAAGATTTCCAAAAATTTTAAACAAAATGTAGATTCACGGGAAAATCTTGAAGGATTTTTTATTTGGAGAAATTAATTCTAAGAGAAAACTGAACAAGATTGCAAAACATCTCAAACAACTTCCTAAAATTTCGATTAAATTTCGAACAAAAAGTTTAGCAGGTTTTTAAGAATTTTGAACGTTTTTAGGAGAATAAAAAAATTTTCTTAATATTCGTGGGAAAATTTCAAATGATTTCCACAAATTTAGAAAAAAGATTTTTAAAAAATAACAAGATAAAAAATTTTTAGAAAAAATTCAAGTAAGATTGAGAGATATTTTAAATTTTTACAACAAAATAAAAAATAATTTAAAACTTGAAAATATTTTTAAAAATTTAGAACAAAGCGTAGATTTTGAATTATTTTGAAGGAAATATTTAGAAGCTTTTTAAGAATTGTGAAAGATTTCAAGGAAATAACAACATTTTCTTAAGATTCATGGGAAAATTACACACAATTTTTCATTTTGAGAAATTAATTCTATGATAAAATTTAAAAAGATTGCAAAACATTTCAAATGATTTCCTAAAATTTCGAAAAAGAATGCAGCAAGATTTAAAAATGTTAGAAAAAATCGAGTAAGTTTAAAAGATATTTAAAAGTTTCACAAGAAATTTAAAAATAATTCAAAACTTTAAAATATTTTAAAAATTTTAGAACAAAATGTAGATTTTGGAAGATTTCGAAAAAAAATTTTAAAAGTTTTTTAAGAATTTTGAAAAGTTTTAAGAGAATAACAAAATTTTCTTAAGATTCATGGGAAAATTACACATGCTTCTTTATTTTAAGAAATTAATTCCAAGAGAAAATTTAAAAAAATTGCAAAACATTTAAATGATGACCTAAAATTTCGAAAAAGAATGTAGCAAGATTACAACATTATATAAAAACTTTGAGTAAGGTTGAGAAATATTTAAATTTTTACAAAAAATTTGAAAATAATTAAAAACGTGAAGATTTCCAAAAATTTACAACAAAATGTAGATTTTTGAAGACTTCGAACAAAAAGTTAGAAAGCTTTTTAAGAATTTTAAACAGTTTTAAGAGAATAAGAAGATTTTCTTAAGATTCATGGGAAAATTAAAAAAGATTGCAAACAATTTCAAAATATTTTCAAAATTGTCCAAAATGAATGTGGAAGATTTTAGTGCAATTGTTTTAATTTATCAGAATATTAAAAAAAAAAAAATTTAGGAAAAAATGGAATAATTTAAAAAGATATTTAGAAGGTTTAGAATTTAGAAGTCTTGAAAAGATTAAAAATATTTGAAAAGTTGAAAAGATTTCCGAAAATATATCAAATACTTTTTAATTTCTTCGAAATTTCTAAAAGTCCTGAATATCTTTTAAACTGACTTTTTCGGCCCATCTGAAATTTTCAAATATCCTTTTGAATTTTCGCAAGAATTTTTTGAAAATTTTATTTATACAACTTTAAAAACAATCTGCTAATACTTATTTTCTTGTTCTCAAATCTCAAAATTTAATTTTAGTTCGAATTTAGGTGTTCAAAAACTTTTAACAAATATCTGATTGCTACAAAATCCGAATTTTGAAATTTCCTGACTTTCCCTAATCAATGTTTAATTTACCCTGACCCTTATAAATTGTTCTTTCAGATATAAAAACAACCTTACACCTAGGAGATGAATAATTTAAATGCAAACAAAAATATGCTTCTAAATTTATCCTAAACACTTTTAGTGACAACAGTCATATAGAATGATATAAACCTCAACTTCAATTTATCGAAAATTCCCCTAACTCTTTTAGATTTTTCGTAACAATCCCTGACTTTCACTGACCAGTTTTAAATTTTCCGACTTTCCCTGACTTGTGACAAAAACTGAAATAGTTTTTCGAAATGTCTATCTTCTATTAAAAATTATTTTTTCCCTCAAAGCGAAAAACTAGACTAGACTAGATTGATGATGCTGGTTCTGAGAGAAAAATATTGCAACGAATTGGGTACTATCTAAAAAAATATTAAAAGTACTCACTTGTTCGTAATATTTACTGACGTAGATATACAACTCTTTAAGTGCTGCAATCACATCAAACTCGTTGGCATGGGCCGCGCTGAGCTGTTGCATGGCACTCGACATTTCCTGGTCAGTGATTTGCGGTAGTCTCTGTACATCCAAATAAAATCGGCCGACTTTTTCCCTGTAATGAGGTATGTCCTTCGCAAAGAGTAACTTATTAGACGGCGAGTCCTTCCCCAGCCGATGCTCTGTCGTCGAGCAAGCGTCCATAAAAGTCTGTGCTATCACCGACAAACTCGAGTCGACAGTCGTCGTCTTATTGATATCGAACATAAAGTCTGGATTCTTGATAAAGTTCACCCAGAACCTCAACGGCAAACTATTCGACTTCCACGCGTGTGGAACCTCTGGATCGATAATTCCATGCCTCTTGGCCGCCTCATCAAGCAGATCAAACAACCACTTGACAGCACTTGGTAGGGCATCATTTGCCGTTAAAATTGTATTCAAGAAATCGTCGACAAATTTCTGCACAGTGCCCTTCGTCGACAGCAGTCTCGTGAGGAAAATCTCGGGAATGGCCTTGTGTGTTCGTTCCGGATTATGATGTTGTTTGCTACTCGCGTAACCCATTCCAGGAGTGTAGTGAACTTCGTCTAGAGGCCTGACCAGATGATAAAGTCTCGGATTTCCTCCATGACCGCTCTCAATGTCTCCATTCGCGGTGATCATCGGGGGCGAGTGCTGGGGGTCAAAGTAAATACCACCTCCTGGCGGATGAGAGTAGAGTGTTGGACTTATTAATCCATGATTGGGCGTTGTAGGCAGATGCAAGGTTGAACAGTGATTCATGTGCCTGTTGTAATGCTGCTGATGGAGATTTTGCTGAGGAAGAAGATGATGATGAGAGGGTTTGCAGTTGTGGCAGGGTTGCTTGCAAGCTACTGAGAAACCGTCATTCTGTCGCGGAATGAGGGACATGACTGCCGACTCCTTGACACCATAGTGGGCTAGAGTGTTGATCTTTTTCCAGTCACCGCTACACTTGGTGGTCAAATCCTCGTCCTGTAGAGTGAGATGACCGCCTCGGCCGTGCCTCCACTCGAGGTCGACCTCGTGGACAGAAGGCCTCAGAGAAAAGGGAGTATTTTTGTAAAGAGCATCTAGTATCTTTGATTTCACTTGGCTGATGGTGTCGCAGTCGAGGACTTTACACTGGATTTTTTCGTCGAGGTCGTCCTGCACGACGTGGAGGGTGACGACAGAGTGGTCAATTTGTTCCCGGAGGAGACGTTCCTCGGAAAGAGAGTACCTTGCGTCGTGGGTTATCACATCTACGGGTCCTTTTTCTATTTGGTGTTTGATGGCCTTGAAGAGGAGAAAGAGCGACGACCCGGCATAGTCTTTCAGGTAGTTGTACATGCAGAGAGCCATCCAGTTGGTTAGCATTTTCTCGACGACAGACTCGGTTCGTCTCAACATTAGTTGAGGGTGTTTGGTATCGACGGATTTGTCGATGAGGCGGAGGAGGAGGTTCATTAGGATATCGGTTGCATACTCCATTTTGCTCATGAGAACCACCATGAGTAGAGATGCGACATTCACCTTGTCCCTAATATTGAAGTCCTTTTGCGCCTCCAACGTCTCGATAAAGGTGAGAATAAAACACTTGTTATTGACAAGCTGTTCAAACTGGACCATCGCCGCGTCATAATTTGTCCTCGTAAGAGTAGATCTGCTCCTCGGATCGTTTAAAATGGGATGATCTATGACTCCTGGAAAAAATACCTTCATAATATAGTTCTTGTGATCCAAAGTCGGAATTCCAGAAGATTCCAAATCGGCGGTCAAGTCCGTCATATCCGTTTGAAGTTCAGCAAATGCCTGTTTGCACTCCATCCTCACGTTGCTCTCCAGGGTGTCCATCTGAATTTGTATCCTCTTGTATTCCCTCTCGGCCTGCGTGCTTTTCCGTCTGTATATCACCAGCACCAACACAAAGAGAAACACCAAACCGAAAGTGCCAGCAGCAATTCCTGCGATTGCTTCCGGAGGTATCGGATAGGACTTGATGACATCATAGTGCAAATAGCCGATGGGGAAACGAAGACTGCGCCCAATACGCACGACTACAAGAGGTAGACCCCGATCCGTTTTAACTCCTAGTTCATCGGTGTCTGCTGGTTGTTGGTCAGGTGGAATGCAAACCAACTGAGTCAATGCGAGAGAAGTCACGTTGCAAGGCAGGGTTCCCACGGTGACGTTTACATCGGATTCGTCACTCGCGTAGATTAAATTCTCGCCTTCGATCACGAGCGTGTCACCTTTGTAGAGTTTCACGTCGCGAGGGAATGGGAAGAATTTGGGATCCTCTACGTAAAAAAGACGATTTCGCAGATTCTGGAAATGTTTTTCCAAATCGCGAACGCTTTCCACGTTGTCCATGACAAAACCGATTTTTAAGGCCAGCTGCGTTTCCTTCCTTTGAGTCGTCCTTTTACTGCGTTTTCTGCTCAGGCTCAGCTGTAATTTGAAAATCAAGCAAATTGTTTCAAATGAATATTGAAATACATGCAAAATTTCGGATTTATTAGAATTTTAGTTACGTGCTTTTTTTCTTTAACAATTTATACTTGTAAAATTAGAATTTGTAGATTGAAAATTGTGATTACAAACAAAGTATAAAATTACAGTTTGTCCAAGGTTTCTTTTTGGAAATTTTAGACAATTTAAAATAAAAATCGTTAAAAATTGCACAATTTCATGTGATATTAAGTTCCAGCAACGAATTCTCAACATTTCCACAAATTTCCAAACTTGACTAAATTCAAATAGATGTCTGTCAACGACGCTTTAACTTACAAACAAAATTGAAAAAGCGAAGGCGTTCATATTCTAATATTGTTTACCTTTAGGAATGATAAATTATAGGTTGAAAATTTATCAAATTCTTGCAAATAAGCCTACGTTGAAGGGATTTCTTCAATTCTCAAACAAGATAGTCCATTAATACTTAACTTCAAACGAAATTTATTTATTTTTTTAAAAATTATTATCTTATATTTGGCCAAGGTGATAATTTTAGGGAGTGTCTACACGTACCGAGAAAATCCAGCTGTACGTACCAAAATTTCGGTACAAATAGCCCCTTTTCCAGCTCCCCATATTCGTACCCAAAAAATCTGGATATTTGTACTGAATTTCGGTAGATGCAGCCAAGGCCATAATTTTATAATAAAAATTTTACAGATTTTTATAATAGCCTTCTAGTACGTTTGATATATTTACCAAAATTAATCTATATACAAATAAATTTTACGAAAATTAGCTTTAAAAACGCGCAATAGAATTAAAAAATACTCAATAGCATATATATATATATATATATATATATATATATATATATATAT
>CAKNYM010050895.1:208073-233088 GCA_932195095.1 Andricus curvator
TTATACATTTATTATATATATAAATTTATTTATAAATTTAGTGAGTTCCAGGGGTTGATTACTCGACTTTTGAGCGTACACACGATTAAAAAAAGTGTCATAAAGATTTCAAATGTTTCACAAATATTTCAAAAAATTTCAAAGACTACTCAAAAATTTAAAAAAATATTTCAAAAATATTTCAAAGATTCAAATTATTAAAAACATTAAAAAGATTTCACAAAGATCTAAAAGATTTTGAGAGATTTCAAAAAATTTCAATAGACTTCCAGGATTTTAGATTTGAAAAAAAAATTTGTGTATTAAAAAAGTTAAAAAGATTCTTCAAACATTTCAAAAAGATTTAAAAGTTTTCAGAAATATTTCACAAAGCTTTCAAAGATTTCAGAAACATTTCAAAGACTAACAGATTTCAAAAATTTCAGAAAGATTTCACACAGTTTTAAAAGTTTTCAACGATTTCATAAAGATTTAAAAAATTTCAAAAAGATTTCAAAATTTTCAGAAATATTTGAAAGATTCCAGAAAAATGTAATGACTTCACAAATATTTCAAAGCTTTTACAAAGAGTTCATAAACATTTCACACAGATTTTACAGATTTCACAAAGACTTCACAAATATTTTAGAGGTTTCAAACAAATTAAAAAGATTTCAAAGATTTAAAAAATTTGAAAAAGATTTCAAAGAGTTAACAAAAATTTTAATGCTTTCAAAGATTTCATCAAGATGTCAATGTTTTCAATGATTTCACAAAGATTTCAGAAGGATTTCAATGACTTCAACAATATTTCAAAGATTTTACAAAGATTTCAATGATTTCAAAGATTTCATAAACATTTCACACAGATTTTAAAGATTTCAATTATTTCACAAAGATTTAAAAAGATTTCACAAATATTTCAGAGATTGCAAAAAATTGCAAAAGACTTCAAAGATTTCCCAAAGGTTTCAGAAAGATTTCAGATAGACTTCAAAGACTTTAACAAATTTCAAAGATTTCACAAAGAATTCAATGTTTTCAAAGAATTCACAAAGAATTCAATGTTTTCAAAGAATTCACAAAGAATTCAATGTTTTCAAAGATTTAACACAGATTTTAAAGATTTCAATTATTTCACAAAAACTTCAAAGATTTCCGAAAAATTTCAAAGTTTTCAAAAATATTTTAAAGATTTCCAAACTTTCAAAGACTTCAAAAAATTTCAGAAAAATGTCAATGACTTCACAAAGATTTCACAAATATTTCAAAGATTTAACAAAGACATTTCACATAGATTTTAAAGGCTGCAATGATTTCACAAAGATTTAAAAATATTTCGAAAATATTTCAGAGATTTAAAAACAAATAAAAAAGATTTAAAAGATTTCCCAAAGATTTCGAACTTTTCAGATATAATTCACATATCTTTAAAAGATTTCAGAAAGACTTAAAAAACTGTAACAGATTTAAAAGATTCACAAAGATTTAACAAATTAAAAAGATTTTAAAATATTTTACAAAAAACTGAAAGCTTTTAGAGAGTTCAAAAAAAATTTTTCAATCTCAAAGATTTCCCAAAGAATTTAGAAAATTTCATAGTTTCCACAAATATGTTAAATATTTCCAAATTTTAAAAGATTTTACAAAGATTCCAGAAAGATTACAATGACTTTAATAATATTTCAAAGATGTTACAAAGATTTCAATGATTTCAAAGATTTCATAAACATTTCACACAGATTTCAAAGACTTCACGAAGATTTAAAAATATTTCACAAATACTTCAGAGATTGCAAAAAATTTCAAAGAACTTCTAAGATTTTAGAAAGACTGCAAAGAGTTAACAAGAATTTCAATGATTTCAAAGATTTCACACAGATTTCAAAATTTTGAACGATTTTATAATGATTTCAAAGATTTAAAAATATTTCAAAATATTATGGAAAGATTTCAGAGTTTTCAGAAATATTTCAAAGATTCCAGAAAAATATCAATGACTTCACAAAGATTTCAGAAAGATTTCACAAATATTTCAAATATTTTACAAATACTTCAATGATTTCAAAGATTTCATAAACATTTCACACCGATTTTAAAGATTTCACAAATATTTAAGAGATTTCAAAAAAATTAAAAAGATTTGAAAAATTTCCCAAAGATTTCAAAGTTTTCAGAAATAATTCATAAATCTTTAATAGATTTCAGAAAGCCTTAAAAAACTTTAACAATTTTAAAAGATTTTAAAAAGATAAAAAAAATTTCAGAAAGATTTCAAAGATTTCACAAATATTTCAAAAGATTTGAAAAACTTTTTAAAAAATTCACAAAAATTAAAAAGATTTTAAAGAATGTAAAAAGTGTTTGCAAATATTTAGAAAGATTTCAAAGTTTTAAAAAAATTAAAAGATTTCACAAAGATTTCAAAATATTTCACAAAGAACTCAAAGGTTTTAGAGAGAATTTCAGATTTAAAAAAAAATTTAATGTCAAAGATTTCACAAAGATTTCAAATATATCATAAACATTTCACACATATTTTAAAGATTTCAATGATTTCACATAGATTTAAAAAGATTTCACATATATTTCAGAGATTGCAAAAAATTCAGAAAGACTTCAAAGACTTTATAAAGATTTCAAAGATTTCAATGACTTTACAAATATTTCAAAGATTTTACAACTATTTCAATTATTTCACAAAGATTTTAAAAAGATTTCAATTATTTCGAATATTTCATAAAGATTTGATACAGATTTCAAAGATTTTACAAAGATTTAAAAAGAATTGAGAAAGATTTCAATGATTTCACAAAGATTAAAAAATAGTTCAAAAAGATTTAAGAGATTTGAAATATTTGGCAAAGACTTTAAAGTTTTCAGAAAGATTTCACCAAGATTTCAATGATTTCATAAAGATTACAACGATTTCTGAAGATCGTACAAGCTTAACAAAAATATAACTCATAAATGACAAAAACTCACCGCTTTGAATCTGTTGGCGACGCTCGGACTCGGACACTCCATCTGCGTAGGATTTAAAACTGTACAAACAGTTCGATTCACCGGCTTGGATTCATTCTCAACATAAACCTCCATCTCTGGTTTCTGAATAGTATCCAAATTCGTCCCATGAACAGTGATCATCCTGCCTCCACTCGCAAAACTCCTCAAAGGTTTAATCTCCATAATCGTCGGATCATGCGTATAATTATAAGGATTTCCCTCAAGAGTTCGATTAGCTCCATCAATACTCAGCGTCAATCTCCGAATTCTCCTCACACGTCCAGCTTTGCTCGTCACACAAGTAAGTCTCGTACTACTCGCTTGCGTCGCATTCACCCGACAAGGAAGTTCATCCAAATACGCTGCGATTTTGCTTCCAATATTCAAATATGACCCCGTAATCGCGAGTCTCGTTCCTCCACTTTGAGGCCCAACCGAAGGATAAATCCCAGTCAGTCTTATATCCTTATAATTAAAAAGTACTGCACTTTCCGTATACCCAGCAACATTTCCCACGACAACAGTCGCTGTATCAGTCGCTGGATGTCGTCCAGTTCGACAAACAATTCGTACAGACACCTCGTAATCAACAAGGGTGCAAGGAGTTTTGCCAATTCGAATTTTCCCCTCGACGTCGCTTTCTTTCAATCCTAGATTGCTGCCTTCTATCGTGACTAGGGTTCCACCCTCAATCGGTCCACTCAAGGGTCTGATCATGTCGATTCTAGGTCGCGGACATTCGGAAAATGGAGAATGAAGACACGAGTGTCTGTAAACACAACTATTTCCACACCAGGTGCACTCGTATCGTTTGTCCCTTGTGACACACAAGGAACAATCCGCGTGCTCTCGATGGGAACCCAGCACCTCGCATTTATAAAGAATGATTGTTGTCTGATCCACGTGGTGGTTTGTGTTCCAGACAACCGTCACTGCTGCCTCGTATTCTCCGGATAGAGCCTCATAGGAGTAAATGGTCTTGTCGCAAACGATGAACCGACTGCTGTCGACTCTAGCCTGAACTCGCAGATTCGCACCTTCGATTGTTACGATACACTGGAAACCAGTGTGTCCGACTTGAGGATGTGGTAAATTCTCCACCTCGAGAGCAATTTCCTTTGGGACGTTATTTGGAAGCATCAGTCGGGCTTCTCGGTGAACAAAACGGGGACAGTACTGAACGCCGTGAGCTGCAAGGTTTGCTTGGTTCTGGAAAGAAAAAAACAAAAGACACAAATTTAAAATCATTTTCTGGTATGAAGATAACAATAGTGGCATACATTTTGAAAAATTGTAGCAAAATAGAGGCATTAAAAAAAAGTAGTCGACTAGAAAGTTTTTAACGAAGAAAATTAGATCAAACGATATACGTATAGAAAAAGTCCGTGTCTACGCTCACGGAAATTCGATAGAAAAATACATAAAATAATAAATAATTGTAGTAACTTGATTTCAGGCCTCACAGTCCCTATGGGATAAAATATAGGTACCAAAGGATACTTTCTATCGCTCCCATAGGGTACTTTTTCCGCCCTCGAAGGGTAACAAATTCAGGATAAATTCGCAAGACTACAAAACAATTCAATTTAAATTCAAATAAATTGGAAAAATTTTTTAAAATCAAAAAAATTCCATTGATGAAATTCATAAAAATTCAAGGTGAATTCAAAAGAATTTGATGAAATGCCTACGAATTCAAGGGGAGGTTAAAAGACTTTAGCATCGATCAAATAAAAGCTTTTGAAAATTCACAAAAATCCATTCAATTAAGTAGAACTGAGTAAATTTAGAAGAATTCAAGTAAACTAAAAAAATTTAAGAGAATTCCTAAGAATTTAAACGAATTCAGGTCAAATTCCAAAAAATAATTTTAAATCAAGTGAATTAAAAACAATTCGAAAACATGAAAAAACTCATTGAATTGAGTAAGTGAGTTTAGAAACATTAAAGAAAATTCAAAAGAATTTCATGAAATGTCTAAGAATTTAAAGTGAGTTTTAAAAGCTTCAAGATGAATTGAAGAAAACCATTTTTTAAATCCATTGAATTGAGTAGAATTGAGTGAATTTAGAAGAATTCAAAAGAATTCAGGATAAATTAATACAAATTCAGGGAGAATTCTAAGTGAATTACAAAAAATATTTGGAAATCTCTTCAAATCTTTGAAACCCTACTAATTTCTAACCAAAAAAGTGATTCATGAATACAAAAGAATTCAAAAGAATTCAAATGAATTGAAAATAATTTTAACAATCCCTTAAAATTATTAAACCCCTTTGGAAATCCCTTAAAATTGTTTAAATCTCTTGAAAATGCCTTGGAATCTTTTAAATTACCCTAAAATATTTCAAAGACTTTAAAATCCCTTCAAATTATTGAAATAAATAAACAATTTCTGGGAATCTTTTAAAATGTCTTAAAATATTTCAAATCCTTTAAAATCTTTTGAAATTCCTTGAAATTGTTTACAAGCTCTAAAAAATGTCAAAGAATTTTTCAAAAATACCTTAAAATATTTCAAATCCTTTGATTATTTTATCAATTTAATTCAAAAAATTCAATTGAATTCCACATAATTTAAAAGAATTCAGGATAAATTAATAAGAATTCAGGGTGAATTCCAAAAACTAACTTCAAAACTCTTCAAATCTTTAAAGCCTTTTAAATCCATTAAAATATTATTAAATTCTATGAGATCTGGCATTTAAAAAACCCTTACAATCATTGAAATACTCGAAAATCTTATAAAATCCCGTAAAATCTTTCAAAATATCATAAAACCTTATAGGTCCTGTAAAATCATTCCATATCTTCAAATTATTGAATTCAATTAACAAATTTCTTGGAATCTTTTAAGACTTCCTAAAATATTTCAAATCCTCTGAAATCCTACGAAATACCTCACTTCTCGTGAATAAATTCTATGAAAGCCACTAAAATATTATAAAATCCCGTAAAATTCTAAGATGATATTTCTTGGAAAATGTATTAAAATACATGGAGAGCTTTAAAATCCCTTAAAATCATTAAACTCCTCGGTAAATCTTATAAGATCCTGTGAAATCTTTTATAATATCATAAAACCTTATAGGCCCTGTAAAATCGTTCCATAGCTTCCGAAATTTTAGAAAATTCTTCATCCTAAAATATTTTAAACGCTTTGAAATCCCTTCAAATGAAATTAATTAACAATTCCCTGGAATCTTTTTAAATTCCCTCAAATATTTCAAATTGAAAGCTCTTGAAATGCCTTAGAAGTTTTAAAAATACTTCTCAAATATTTAAACTATTTCAAAAGAATTGACAACAATTTCGAAAAATTGCAAAATATTTTTAAAAGTTCAATGATTTGAAAAGATTTCACAAATATTTCAAAGATTAAGGAAAGATTTAACAAAGATTTTAATGACTATCAAGATATTATAAAGATTTCACACAGATTAAAAAAATTTCCCAAATATATCAAAAGATTTTAAAAAATGTCGCAATAATTTCAGAAATATTTCAATGATTTCGCAAAGATTTTAGAAAGATTTCAAGTTTTTCAGGAATATTTTCAAAATTTCACAAAGATTTCAATGATTTCAAAATAATGTCAAAGATTTTACAAAGATTAAAAAAAAATATTTTAAAGATTTTACACAGCATTCAAATATTTAATCATATTCCCCAAAGATTTGAAAAAATTCACAAATATTTGAAAAGATTTCACAAAGATTTCAATGATTTTATCAAGATTTCACAAAAATTACAAAAAAATTAAGAAGAAATATTTCAAAACTTTCACATAGATTTAAAACATTTCAGTGATTTCACGAAGATTTAAAAAGATTTCACAAATATTTCAGAGATTGTAAAAAAATTAAAAATAATGAAAAGATTTCCAAAAAAATTTCATAAATATTTCCAAACTTTCAGAAATATTTCACAAAGATTTCGAAGATTTCAGAAAGACTTCAAAGACTTTAACCAATTTAAAAGATTTCATAAATATTTTAATGATATTACAAAGATTTCCCAAATATTTCAGAAAGACTTTAAAGATCTCACAAAGATTTGAACGATTTCAAAGATTTCAATGATTTCAAAAGATTTCATAAAGATTTCACACAGATTAAAAAAAATTCAGAAAGATTTCAATGATATCGCAAGAATTAAACAAAATTTCAGAAATATTTCATAAGATTTCAAAGTTTTCAGAAAGTTTTCAGAAGGATTTCAATAATTTCATAAATATTTCAAAGACTTCTAAAGATTTCAAGATAATATAATTATTAATAAAATAATTAATTTTTGAACAATTTTAAATTATAAATATATCGACAATTAAGGCCTTCATTTGAAAATTTTATTTTGAAACAGTCAGATTGTAATATCAATTTGTTCACTTTCTCTACTAACTGAATTTGAAATTATTCAATTTCGGGCGTTTTCGATTTAAAAATATTTAACCAACCACTCCTACAAACTTAAAATTGTACAATTTTGAAAAATCTGTCTTCAAAAAGTCGAAAATTTCGTACAACCCAAACCTTCGGAAATAAAGAATAGATGAATTGAAAAATATTAAAAATTAATTTGTGTACATCTTTGGGATTATTTCCCAGTCTGCATTTCTGTACTTGAGAAGGTAGACGTGTTATTTTAGCTAATTTGAAAATAGTTTTAAAGGAAAAGTGAAGTATAAAACCATTTTTTGAAAATAGTTGCGAGATTCCGAGCTCTGTATTTAAAAGGCAATTTAATATTGTTGGAGCTTCTATTAATCCCGAAATTTGCAAGTCAAATAGTTTAAGGCTGAATTGTAATTTATACGAAGAACTTGAAGATAAACAAATGAACGTACATTTTCTCCAGAAATGATGTTGCCTTGGCATCCGCTGGTATTATGCGTGCATTTGTTATCGTAGACACACCAGCTGCAGGCCCACTGGGATTTAACACATTCAGTACAAACAGTGTGCCTCGAGCAATCAAAGTACGCAAAGTTGCGAGAGACAAAGTCCTTATTAGTTTCGCTGGATCGCACAGAGAGTGGAACCAAAACGTGATCAGTGCCTTCGGGAATATTTGGCCTGGATAAAGTCATCGGAGTTGGACAAGAGAGTCCGAAGCCAGTCATAATCGCGTCGATAGGTTCAGCGGTTCCAAATACACATTTGTAATTAGTCCCGGAAGGCAACTCGGGAAGAGTTCTGATTGTTAATTGAACCGTTGTCATTTGATTAATGGGGATCCGGTCCGGAAGTACTTGTTCGAAATCTATACACTGCTGTCCTGTTCCCAAAGAAAGCCACCTTGGACTACTGCGACTTGCTTTCTGACATGCTCGACGAACTGTGCACCTGGAAATAAAAGATGGAGGTGGAATTAGAAAATTGGTACAATTTCGGACATTCTGCCGGTAGGCAAAAACGAAAACAGGGTGTCTACTAATTTTCGCCCACCAAATTTCCGGTTATTTGCCGATTGTAAATATCAAATCTCCTCTTACTAGAAGCACGGATAAAACGCATTTAACAAAAATGCTTATTATTATAATAAAATATATTATAAAATCTTATTACATTTAAACAAAATAATATTTTTGTAATTTATGGTGTCGAGTAAAAATTAATACAATTAGATTACAATTGCTTCAGACATTTTGGCACTTCCATGTCTTTATTATATGCGGAGATTTCGCGAATAAGACAGTTTTTTTTCTAAACATATCTTTGGTTAATTATTTTTGGTATTCTAATTAGTAAATAATTATAATTTTGTATGTCTTTGGCATTGGCGACTAATTAACGAAGTGTCTCGTTGTCTCGAATTTCGGGATGAGTAGTCAAATATTTGTCCATCCCCTTTTCCAACTCTCCGAATTTTTCGCGACGACTAGACGCAGCCTTTAATTAATGATTAATTATTGAAGAGTAATCACAAAAAAAAACTAATTTTAATCTTTTATTACATTTTCATTATAATTACATGAGTTTATAACATATTTGATGTAAAATTCACTTGTTATTAAAATAAATAATTTTTATAATATTTTTTGTAATAACTCTTCGACAAATAATCTATAATTAATCGCCAATATAAAAGAAATTGAAAACTATATCTAAATTTTTGGTTCCAAATCATCGAAAACCTACATTTTGTTTTACATTTTTTGAAATCTTTACAAGCTTTAAATTATTTTTGAAAAAAGATAAATATTCAACAAAATAGGTGAATCATCAACCAAGAAAGATTTTTTTTTCAACCAGCTGCATTTTTAACCAAAAAATATGAAATTTTTACCAAAGGAGACGAATTTTCTATAAAATAGTTTAATTTTTCAAGCACGAAAATATGAATTTTCAAAAAAAGTGAAATATAAACCAAAGAGTTGAATTTTCTACCAAAAAGACGAATTTTCAACGAAATAGTTAGATTTTTAACCAAAGAGATGAATTTTCAGCAAAAATTATGAATCTTCAGCTAAAATTATGAATCTTTAATAAAAAAAAAATAAATTTTTAACAAAGTAGTTCAAATTTTAACCAAGTAGTTGAATTTTTAACCAAAAATCATGAATTTTCAACTAAAAATGTTATGGTCGATATTTCAAATAAAAAATATTTTACTTTTAAATCAAAAATAGTTGAATTCATCCAAAAGAAAATACGAATTTTCACCAAAACAGTTAAATTTTCAACTAGGGATGAAGGTTCAACTAAAAAATGCATTTTTAACAAATTACAGTTGAATTCAACCAGATAAGACGAATTTTCATCAAAATAGTTGAATCCTCAAACAAAAAAGATTAATCTTTAACCAAATAATTGAACTGACTAACTCAAATTATTCCTAAAATATTGAAAAATCTTTAAAAATAAAAAATGCGTTACAATCTTCCAGATTGTTCCGATATTTTGGTTTAAATTTTTTGAAATATTTTCAAATTTTTAATCTTTTCAAAATTTCTAAACCTTTTAAATATCTTTTAAAATGATTTGCATTTCTCCTAAAATTAAAAAAAATCTGCGTAGTTAAAAAAATTGCTTTAAAATCTTCCGGATTCTTTTTTGAGAATTTTGGAAATGTTTTGAAATATTTTGAAATATTCTCTTAAAATTAATTTTTTAACATAAAAAATCATTTAAAATTTTCCCAGAAATCTAATGAAAAATTGTCTAGTCTCTTGGAACCTTTTAAAATTCTTAAAAAGCTTCTAAACTTGGTTTTTGAAATCTTTAACAATCTACATTTTCTTTTAGTTTTTTAAAACCTATTCAAGTTTTCAGTTATTTTCGAACCTTTTTAAAACTTTTAAATATCTCTTAAACTTACTCGAATTTTTTCTAAATTTTATCTTGCAAAATTTTACGTTAAAATCTTCTACACTCTTTTTCGAAATGTTCAAAAATCCACATTTTGTTTGAAATGTTTTGACATCTTTTCAAGAAGATCTTGAAATTAATAATGAATTAATAAATTAAATAGTAACAAAACTGTAAAATTACAAAAAACATTTAAATTAAAGTGGCTTCTTTTATCAATAATGTTTAGAAACATTTAGAAATAAATTTCATCATCAACTAAAATTACTTGTTTGGAAATTTTGATTTACAAAATTGATGTTGTAAATAATTCGTAATCTTTATTAATAGATAAACAAAGTAACAAACTAAAAACAGCATATATTTACGTGAATTATGAAAACATTAACGAAAATGTTCTATAAAAAGTTGTATCTTGGTAACAAATTTACATCATTTCATTTTAATTGCGACAGCTTTTAGTGCAATCTACACTCCTTGAAACCCCTTGAAGGAGCTTGAATACTTGTTAAGATTACCGAAACGGCGTACATTTTTCGAACAAATTAAAAAGTGAATATTCTCAAAAAGCCCACCTTAGATCTTTTTCTTGATTTTTTTTAGTAATATGATGGAGATATCATGTACATTTTTTTAAAATTCATAGTTTGTGGTTTTTATCCAGAAATTCAGTTTAAAAATTAGTATTTGAAAAATCCAAGAAGTTATTGAATATTTTTTTCAAAACTGCATCCTATTACGAATAATTAAAAAAATACACCCTAATACCATTAAAATCACCAACGGCATGAAAGTTTAAGAAAAAAGGACCAAAATTTTCAATTTTGAATATCTCGTAAGTTTTCTGATTTTTTCAAAAATTATTTTAGGGTTTTTCTTTCATCACCTTAAAGAACGGATTCTAGAATTTTTATCAAAATTACTAACAACAACTGAAATTCTTCGGATGATTTCCGAAATTTTGAAACCAGAATGTTCAAAATCCCGAAATTTTATCTCGTGCATTTGGAATTTTAGGAATTCGAGAATTTTATGATTTCTGAAATTGAAATTTTGGGATTTTGTAAATTTGGGTTTTAAAATTTCGGTAGTTAAATATTTTTTATTTATTTAAAATTTCGGAAATTTTCATTTTTTTACAAATCTTCTGTTTTAATCATTATATTTTCGGTATTTTTCAACATTCGGGATTTTTTATTTCAGTACAATTATGCCATCGCGATGATAAATTGCAGAAAATTAAGTTACAATTTCGTAATTTTATGACAGATTTTAGAAAATTCAGTTACAAATTTCGTAAATTTAAGATGCGGTTACGTAAAAGTATCATAGATTTCGAAAAAATTTTCGTTACTTCTGTAACTTTATAACGTCGTAAATTTCAGAATACTTCTAACATAGAGTTACAAAATTTAGAGATATCAGATCTTTTAGTTTTTAAATAAAAAAATTGACGTAATTATGATTTTTACTGATCTCTTTTAATTAATTTTACTTCTTTACTAGTTTTACCTTTTCTGTATTTTTTATTATATTAGAATTTATCAAAATTTTTTTTTAAAACATTGAAATTTGCAGTATTTTTGCAATATCTTCTTAAATAATTGGGAAAATGTCTTCATTCTAGCTTCTTTTATACAGAATTCTTATAGCTTTCAACCAATTAAAGAGAAAAAATTTAACTCTCATATAATTAATATTAAAAAAACTTAAGCAATCATAGAAAAACTTTGGTGGTATCATATACGATACGTGAAGCCATCAGAGTTTCCTCTCCCTGATTCACGACTAAACAATAAAAAAGAAGATAAAGCAGAAAAAAATAGATTTTCAGGGTGGCCACTATTTTTTCAATTTTCGTCTACCGGATTTCTCCCGGTAAATATTCGTGATTTCTCCCAGTTTAGAAAAAAGTATACTCTCTTTGCGAAACCCAGTTTTTTCACATATATTATGATCAATTGCGAAAGTCAATAAGCATCCGCAAACCTTTTTACAAGAAATCTATTAACTTTGAATCATATAAAGAATTTAAAAATCCATTATTAAATCAATTTTCAAATATTATGTTTTAAACATTTTTGAAACAATAATTAATAATTATTAATTTCGAATTGAAAGCGTTTGAAATTTAAAAAAAATATATAGAACGATTTTGGATAATGTAATTAGAAAAAGGAGTTGAATGGTATAATTTCTAAGTCGAAGCGCTAAAAATTAAACCATTTTATTTTGTATTGAAGAATCATGAAATTGAACGATTTCAGATTAAAATTTCGAAAATAGGACAATGTCAAAACGTTAAAATTGGAATATTTTGAGATTCGAATTTTGGAAATTAGATCATTTAAAATTCAGAGGTTATTTATAATTAAAAGCCTTTAAAACTATATAATAATAATTAATGAATCAAAATTATAATTTAACATTAAAGCTGATTAGAGAAATTTTTCTAAAATCAAAAAATGAATTGGATTACTCTAAAAAAAACTTTCAAAATAAACAGTAATTTTAAATGGGAAACATAAAAAATGAAAAAATTTCTACTCTGGAACGTTGAAACTTAAACGAGTGCGAACTTTATTTAAAACTGAAAAAATTGTAATCACCTAATCGCTTAGAAATTAATAGTTGTTAGATTGCTAATTATACTTTCCAAAATTCAACCAACTCAATTTTAATTGCAAAATTAAAACCTATGAAAGGGAAAAATTAAAAATGTAGCGTTCAACATGAAAATCATTCAAATCTTCCTTTATAATTATTACTCATTCTTGAAATTTTCCAATCAAATATTTTTCAATTTGAAATGATTTATTTCTTTAAACCTTCAACTAAAAATCGGACAATTTTAAGATATTACATTTAAAATTAAAAATTGATTTATATTTACATCTAGAATTATTAAATTCAAAACTTACTATCGAGGTTTTTGATATGAAATTTTGGAATATTTAATAAAGGAATTGTCCTGACATTTTGAATATTGGAATATGAAACTACAATATTGTGAAATTAAAAATTCGAAACTTCCAAAAATTAATCTGAAAATTAATTTAAGAAAAAAGTTTACTTTCAAGGCATCAAAGATTAAACTATTTTAGAATTGCGCATTCAAAACTATAATTTTAAATTAAAATAATAGAAATTTTAAAGACAATAAATATGTTATCAATAAGTATCATACCATGTAGTATAAAGTGACATTCAAAACAACTCGATATATTTTTTTTACTAAAAAATGTGATTTCTGAACAAAATCATTCATTTTCACCGTTCAAAATTGCAGAATTTTAATTTGTGAAATTGTGCAACAGAATTGCACAAAATGCTTAAAAAGAAGTATGTTCTAAAGAAACCCGTTTTTAATTATTCTAAACACTTTGAAAATTACATGCCTTCTAATTGGAAACTATAAAAGCTTACAAAATGCGCGAATTATGAAATACGGGAAATCTCCCGGTGTAATATTTCTCTACCGGGTTTCTCCCGGGTGGATGGCCACCCTGATTTTGCAATAGAAGAAAAAAATACCCGATCCTGAATAAAATTCCCAATTTTCCGGTCCGCTAGACACTCTTCTTTGTTTAAGAAATGTTGTTTACCTTTTTTCGAGCGAGCACCAACCGCAGTAAGGATCCCTCGCTTCCAAACAACTTGTGCAATTTGTGTAGCTACTGCAATGTTCCACTTTTACTTTCGATATCTTCGAGACTGACAAAACATATAAATGGTCTCCACTAGGTGCGATGGCAGTATCAGCCAGGATTTTCCGTCTTTTGTCGACAACGACTGTCTCGTAAACCGAGGCTTCTGCTCCCGAAAGTAGAACCTTTTTCAGGGTTCCTTCGCTGGTTCCCAGGAAGGCGACTGTGTGACTTTCAGTGTTTGCTATACTAACGGACGTGACGTAGGTATTCGTAAATTGGAGAATGCTCTGTCCGACGATTGGCGAGACTCCAGAAATTTTTAGTCCTACTTCACAAAAGTTTAGAATATTTCCCGTAGTCTGAAACAAAAAGAGAAATGGAATTTAAAATATCTGCAGGCCTCGGTCTCACTTTAGTGAACAAAAATAGTGTAGTGTCAAAATTGTTAAAGAACAGCCTCAAAAGTTTAAAAAAATAGTGTCAAAATTGAAAAAATAGTGTCAAAATACTGTCTATAAATTATCAAAATTTCTATTTATTTATAGCAGTCTTCACCACTTTTCCTCATTTATCCACTTAAATAAGAACTGAAGCAATAGAGAACCCAATAAGAAAATCCAACTATTTTGGTTGAAAGTTCAATCTTGGTTGAAAAGTCCACTATTAAATTTATCGTTAAGAATTCATCTTCTTTATTAAAAACTTTCATAATTTGGTTCACAATTGAATTATTTTGTTGAAAATTCAACTATTTTGTTGAAAAGTAGTCTTTTTGTCTTGATAATTTAGCAGTTTCATTAAAATTTTGTTTCTTCCTTGGCTAAATTTTTTTTAAATTGAAAATTCATCTATTTTGTTGAACATTCATTTTTTTGGTTTGATAATGTATCTCTTCTTGTAGAAATTTCACCTTTTTTCTCGTTAAAAACGCAACTGTCTGGCTAAAAATTGATCTGATTTGATTGAAAATTAACTTTTTTTGTTGAAAATTCACATTTTCGGGTTGAAAACTAAACTGCTTCGTACAAAATCGTATTTTCGACTCAAAAATTAAACAATTTGGTAGAAAATTTAATGATCTGGTTCAAAATTGATGTACTTTGTTGAAAATTGGTCTTTTTGGGAAGAAAATCAATTTTTTTGTTCAAAAAGCAATTGTTTCGTTGAATATTAATCTGTTTTAAATGAGGATTCAAGTATTTGTTGAAAATTTGTCTTTCATGGTTAAATCCAACTGTTTATTATTTTAAATTAAAATCTTTTTTTTGAAATATCAACTATTACATTTTTCATTGAAAATTCATCTTTTTAGATTAAAAATTCAACTCATTTGTTGAAAGTTGAACTACTTTCTTGAAAATTCTTTCTTTTTTGTTGAAGATTTATAATTTTACTTGAAAGTTCATTTTTTTTGTGTTAACAATTATTTTTTTAAATGGTAAATTTAACTATTTTGTCGAAAATACAACCGATTGGTTGTAAAATAACTTTTTTTTTTAAATTTATATTCTCGGGTTGAAACCTCAACTATTTTATAGAAAAAACGTCTTTTTGACTTGAAAATTTCACAATTTGGTATGAAATTCAACTATTTTATACAAAATTAAACTGTTTTATACCAAATTAGTTTTTTTTATTGAAAATTAATTTTACTCAATATAGATTACACTACATTATTTTTGGTTAAAAATGTATCGTTTTTGGCTCAAAAAATTCAACTATTTAGTTAAACATTTTTAGAAACGAAACAAATATAGACTAAAAATTAATCAAATAAAATTTGGACTAACATCACAACCATTGTTCAAAATATTCAGTTCAAAATTGATGTATTTTGTTGAGAATTCGTCTTTCCGTTTAAAAAAATCAACTATTTGGTTTAAAATTTAAGTATTTTGTTAAAAAATCATCTTTTCTGGCAAAGGATTAATCTTCTTAGTTGAAAATTCATCTATCTGGTAAAAAATATATGTATTTGGTTTACAATTTGTATTTTTTGGTGAAAAATCATTTTTTTTGTTAAAATTACAATGTATGGTTAAAAATTAATGTTTTAGTTGAGGATTCAAGTATGTATTTTGTTGAAAATTCGTATTTTTCGGTTATATTCAACTGTTTTTTATTAAAATCTTTTGTGGCTTAAATATAAACTGTTACACTTTTTGTTAAAATTTGTATTTCCAGCTTGAAAATGCCACTGTTTTGTTGAGAATTCGTCACATAGGCTTGAAAATTCAACTACTTGGTTGAAACTTGAACTACTTTGTTAAAAACTAACGTTTTTGGTTGTCCATTCATCATTTTAGTTCAAAACTCATCTCTTTGTTGGAATACTTTACTATTTTGTTGAAAATTCTCCTTTTTTGTTTTAAAATTAATAGTTTTAACTGCACTTTTAACTATTTAATTTTTGTCGAAAATTTATATTTTTTAGTAGAAAATTCAACTATTTGGTTGAGAGTTCATGTATTTTGTCGAAAAATCGTATTTTTAGTAGAAAATTAATCCTCTTGACTTAAAATTTAACAATTTGGTAGATAATGTATGTATTTTGTTAACAATTAGTATTTTTTGGTAGAAAACTAATTTTTTGTTTTGTTAAAAATGTAACTGTATGGTTGAAAATCATTCTCTTTTAGTTGAGGATTCAAATAATTGAAAATTCAACAATATGATAGAAAATTCAACTGTTTTATAGAAAATTCATGTAATTTGTTGAGAGTTCTTCTTTTTGGTTGAAAATTTAACTATCTGGTTGCAAATTCAGCTGTGTTTTAAAATCACATCTTTTTGGCTAGAAAATTCATCATTTTGGACGGCTCCTAATCAGCCATTGAGACAATTTGTAGTGAATTAGGGAAGAAGTTCAAAAACATTTTTTAAGAAAAAGTAAAGAAATAGTAGAGTTAGCAGACAATTGTGAGAAAATAGTGTCTTTAGTGTATTTTTTTCAAATTAGTAGTAAATAGTGTCATCGTTAAAAAAAGTGTAAAATAGTGTCATCGTCCAAAGAAAGTGTAAAATAGTGTCAATAGTGTAATGAGTCCGAGGCCTGTACCTGTTTAAAAAATGGTAAAAGGTGTATATTTCTTTTAAAAATAATAAATGGCCTTCAAAATAAAGATGAATAATTTAGTTTAAAATGTGAAACACAAGTAATGATTTTCATTAATGAATTATCGGACCAGTTTCCAAATTAAAATGTTTGAATTTAAAATCCTATTCAAAGTTTCATAAAAAAATATTATACTAGGGTTTAAAAATGGTTTCGTCCTCAAATAAAATTTCTACGTAGGTTATAAACGTTTAAATCCACTACACACAAAATTAGATTATATGGCAAGTGGGTCAAATTTAATGATGTACTGTCAATCAGAGATTAAATGAAAATTTAAATACATAATTAAATAATTGCTTTATAGTCAGTAAAGTCTGCCCTAGTTTTCTTTCAATTATTGTACAAAAAAGCTTCTAAATTTGACCTTTTGTAATTAAAGCATATTACAGTTTTTTAATTATTTTGAGATTAAAGGTCCAAAGTCTCAACTATACATACTTTGCAATTTTTACATTCCATTTTGGGTTTCATAATTTTCTTTTCAACAAAAACTAAAAGATTCTACGTGATAAAAAAAAATGAAAATAATTTTTACAGTAGGAAAGAAGACAATCTTATTATAAGAAATTTTATATTTTTAAATAATGTTAAATTATTTTGTAATGATTTGTTACCATTAAAGAATTTATTTGTTTAAAATGGATATATTTAGGTTGGAAATCCATTCACGGAGATATAAAAAAATCCGACACGAAAAATGTGTTAAATAAAAATTTTTACATGTTTAAAATCGTTCTGATAATCAAGAAAGTTTTCTCTTTTAAAAAATATCATCATTAATAATAACATCGTGATACTTATAAGTACACTTTTCAATGCGAAAAAATATTTTAGCTTTAAAGCTTTATTTAAATCCTAGATAGATTAGTTTCAAATTTTCAAATAAACATTTGTAAATTTTTTATTGGTGAGATTTAAAAATAAAGTTTGGGACTCCTAGCCCTCCTATAAAGCTATTAAATAAATTCAAGTGGATCAATTTTCAACGTTTGACCTTAATTTGTTCAAGAAATTTATCTTTGAAGTTCATAAACTTGTAATATTCAATTTTTTAATTATTTAACTTTGCACATTTGAATTAACATTTTTTTACTTTCTAATACTTTTTTTTAGTTACGATATTTTTTTTCAACTGTTCCAATTTTATATAGGTCACCAACTCTTGTTTCCACTTTTCATATTTACAAACTAATTTTAAAATGTTTCAGCTTCCGACTTTTTTAAAGAGTTATCGGAACAAATTTAGGTCATGTTAGCATTTTATATCAAAACTTGGTATTTTGAAACAAAAATCATTATAATTTGAACAAGATTTAGAGTCTTTTAACAATTTTGGAATGTGTAAGTGTTTTCGTCGGAAATTCGTATTTAAAACAACAACAAAATCTTTTAAAGAGGATTCACATACTTTTAACATCTTTAGGTTATGTTAGCGTTTTACACCAAAAATTAGTATTTTAAAATCAAAATCATTATAGTTCGAAGAAGATTTACAGTTTTTGAACAGTTTCCGGTTATATTAATATTTTTCATAGGAAAGCGGTACTTTTAAACAAAAATCATTAGATTTCGAAGAAGCTTTACAATTTTCGACGACTTTAGATTATGTTTGTGTGTTTCATCCGTTTCATCTAAAATTGGTATTTTTAATCAAACAATCGTTAGATTTAAATCCCATAATTTTTATTAAAAATAATAAAATGTACAATTTTGAACAATTTCGGATTTTGATAGTGTTTTGCGTCGAAAATTTAAATTTAAATTAAAAAATCATTAGACTCCAAAGAAGATTCATAATTTTTTAATAATTTGAGGTGACACGGGAATTTTACATAAAATAATGGCATTTAAAAAAAAAAAGCATTATTTTTATATAAAAATTTTACTCCATTGATCTTTTTCTAGTTAAAAAATTTAACTAATTAGTCAGAAAAAATTAGAAACGAACAAAATGTGAACTAAAAATTAATCAAATAAAATTTGGAGTAACATCACATCCACTGTTCACACTATTCAGTTGAAAAATTATGTAATTTGTTAAAAATTCTTCTTTTTTTGTAAAAAAAAATTAATCTTGGTGGAAAATTCTACTATTTGGTTAAAAATGTATGTACTTTATTGAAAATGCGTCTTTTATGTTTGAAAATTAATCTTCTGGGTTAAAAATTCAACTATTTGGTAGAAAATATATGTACATATTTTATTGAAAATTCGTCTTTTTTTTGTATAAAATCAATTATTTTGGTTATGTATTTAAAATAAATTTGTTTTGTATAAATTTAAACTATTACATTTTTTGGTGAAAAGTAACCTGCTTTAGTTGAGGATACAAGTATTTTGATGAAAATTAGTAGTTGTTTTTTTGTTAAATCCAACTGTTTTTTATTTTTAATTAAAATATTTTTTTGTTAAAATATCAACTATTACATTTTTTGTTGAAAATTCATCTTTTTGGTTGAAGATTCACAATTTAGTTGAAAATTCGTCTTTTATTCTAAACATTAATTTTTTAACTTAAAATTTAATTACTTTGTTGATAATTCACATTCTCGAGTTTAAAATTCAACTGTTTTACAGAAAATTGTTTTTTTTGTAATTGAAAATTAAGTCTCTTATATGAAAATGTAACTACTCCATTGACTTTTTTTCGTTAAAAAATTCAACTATTTAGTTTAAAAAATTTAGAAACGAAAAAAATATAAACTAAAAATTAATCAAATAAAATTTGGACAAACATCACATCCACTGTTCAAACTATTTAGTTGAAAAATTGTGTAATTTGTTGAAAATTTCTCTTTGTTGGTAAAAAAAAATCTTATTGGTTTAAAATTCAACTATTTAGTTAAAAACGTATGTATATTGTATATTGTTGAAAATTAGTATTTTCTGATAGAAAATTAATCTTCCGGTTTAAATATTCAAGTATTTGGTTTAAAAAATTATGTATTTTGTTTTAAATTGTTATTATTTTTTTTTAATTTTCCGTTATGTTATGATTCGTTGAGATAGGTAACATATTATTTTAGCCAATTAGCGAAGAAGTTCAAAAATATTTTTCACGGAAAAGTAAAGAAATAGTGGAATTAGCAGACAATTGTGAGAAAATATTATCATTAGTCTCATTTTTTTCGAAATATTAATAGCAAAATAGTGTCATTGCTAAAAAAAAAAGTATCAAATAGTGTCAATAGTGTGGTGAATCCAAGGTACTCTATCTATTCCAAATTAATTATACTTTTTTAGAATCCCAAAAAGCTACTTTGTCGCCTTGTAGCGATTTCGAATTCCAGAATTTTTTATTTTCGACCCACCCTACTTTACAATTCAGGGACCCGACCTAAACTTTCGTTCCATTTCGTTACTGCCAGCTAAACAAAATAATTTAGATCCAATCATTATTGTAATTTCAAATATTATCAAATTTTGGGTAAATTTAGAGCTAGCAGATCAAAGTTTAATAAAAAATAATTTTTTCTGTCAATAACGAAATGGAACGAAAGTTTCGGTCCGGTCCCTGCTTTAAATTGAAAAAAGTAGCCTTGTCTAAAAAAAAAGTATCAAGAAATTAAAAAAGATTGGAATTTCGAAGCCTGTATTCATTGAAATAGATGATGCCTACTCAAAATATAAATTAGAAAGATACTTACCCCTGCCGTGGGACACTTTCCATCCTGAATCGGTCCACTAACATATCCCATGTTCCTGTACTTGATGCTCCCATTGAAGCACATGTGTATATTTTCGTTGAACTTGGTTTCAATGTCCTGCAGACTGTAAACACAGAGGGCCGATTTGGGCATGGCTTCATTCGTGATTCCTTTGCTGGGCGAGAAGACAGCTACAAAAATCGGATCACCGACAGCGATTCCCAGTTGCATGGCCAGATCGCTTCCCGCCGCAGCTACCTTGGCGTCCTGCACTAAATTATAAAGATCTGTTCTTCCATCGACGTTACACTGGAGCGTCACCTCGGTATAACTATCGTAATTAGCATCACTGATGCAGCTCCGCGCCAATCTCGACACATATCCCAATTCCTCTTGCTCGGGAAGATACGACTGTTTCTGGACCAGGACGAAATAAGCGTAGTCGCTGGCGTTGAAGCCGTAAACGTACTTAACCAGGAAGTGGTCCCGATACTTGACGTCAATGTGAAGGATCGACTGTTTGTTGAAGGTGTACTCAGCAAACTCGAGAGTGTAGAGATTTCGACTGGAAATGGCAGGAACGTCGTGGCGATATTCCCCGTTGTTTGTGAAGGTCGTGCCGACGTAGAGGATGTTTGTTCGACCCCAGGGGTTGTAGCGTTCGGGACCGATGAAGGCGTAGGTGGACGAGTTCTCATCGTTCGCTGCAACGCTGTTTGGAATAAACTCGGGCTTTTGGGATATGTTCGACATTTTGTACTTTTCACAGGCACCTTGAAGCAGAGAGCCGCAGACGATCAGGGTTTTTGATTCGAGGTCAGCCACGAGAAGTTTGTTGACGTTGTTCATCAGGGAGGTGGTCATGTCTCTGGAGGGACAGCCAGTCGCATGGCACTGTGGATTATCTAGTCTAGGTCCTGTGAAAAAAAAAATGTTCTCATTTATTGTAAACATCAAAGGTGCATCAGGGTGTCTGCTGATTATTGGAACAAATTATTGTGAATTCAAAATTTAAGAGGACATTAGTTTTGTTTTTAAAAACAAAATCGAATTAAAAGACTTGTCTCGTTTGTTATTGTACTATGCAAATTTGTATTTACATTACAATTCGAGAATTTTGACATATAAAAAACTTGTTTCTTTGCACGAATTCCAATCATAGTTTTGTCATAGTCCCATGCCAATTTGGAATATTTCCAAATTTAAAATAATTCAGATTCGAAAGTCTAATGCTAAAATCGTTTCATTTTTAAGGCCTCAAAAAGTATATAATTGATCGAATCGTCGGTACAGACTCATTTTATTCATGTCAGTCACTTTTTCCACTTTTTGAAGAATTTTATTGCATTACATACGTCAAAATGGAACAATTCCGGAATCAAGCCTTTATTTTTAAATTTCAAATTGAATTTTTAAATCTAGAAAGTACAAATTTGACATTTGGAATATTCATAATTAAACAAATTTATATACTCAAACATATACTGTTTCAAATTGTAAATTAAAAAACTTTAACTATACAGTTTTTGTGGCAAAAAAATTTTATTTGAAATTTTTTCAGATTTTGATTTCCTTTAATCTTCTTAAATTCTGAAAATATTCCTAAAAATAATATAGCTTTGATAATATTTGATAAAATATAAGAATTTATCATAGTTATTGATAACAAAATCTTAGCATAGTGTTATTATTCATTTATAAAAAACTCAGTCTCTAGCTATTTTGATTTAAAAGCTGATTTTTTTCCACGTGAGACAGAAACATTTCTGAATTTGTTTATCTTAACTGTTTATAAACATTTAAATTGTTATATTTAATTAAATATTATCAGAGGTATATCATTTTTAGAAATATCTGTAGGAATTCAGGCAATTAAAGGAAATGAAAATCTCAAAAAACCTCAAATTTAAATATTTTGCCACAGAAACTGTTTATAAAAATGGTTATTTTCAACTTTTTACTTATTTTTGTGGTTAAATGTCATTCCTATATTAATTCCCATATTAATTAATTATTATTTGCCAATTTTTTTATCAAATTTATTTAGCACATTTGTTTATAATAATTAAAAGGATCATAAAAGTTTAGGGTGATTAAAAAAGATTCAAGTTAAATGAAAACAATTGAAAAATATAAAAAAATTAATTGAATTCAGTAAGTTTGAAATGAATTTAATAAAATTTAAGGGAATTCAAAAGAGTTTGATGAAATGCCTAAGAATTCAAGGTGAGTTTAAAAGACTTCAGGATGAATTAATTAAGATTCAGGGCGAATTCCAAATGAATTGCAAAATACATTTTCAAAACTTTGAAAACCTACGTAATCCGTCACTTCTTGTGAATAAATTCTTTGAAATCCATTAAAATATTATAAAATTCCGTGAAATTCTATGAAATCTGATGAAAATCTTTTCAAACGTTTGACGCCTACAAAATCCCTTATCACTTCTTATGAATAAATTCTTTAAAATCCATTAAAATATTATAAAATCCCATGAAATTCGATAAAATCTGACGATATTTCCTGAAATTCTGGAAAATTTATTAGAATACCTTGAGAGTTTTTAAAATCCCTTAAAATCGCTGAAATCCTTAGAAATCTTATAAAATCCTTTGGAACCTTTTAAAATATTTAAAAACTTTATTGGTCCGGTAAAATCGTTCTACATCTTCCGAAATTATAGGAAATTCTTTACAGCCACATGAAAAAATGTTTTAATCCCTTAAAATCACTGAAATCATCAGAAATCTGATAAAATTCTTTGGATTCTTTGAAAATATCCTAAAACCTTATAGAATCTACAAAATCGTTTCATATCTACCGCAATTCTAGTAAATATTCTAGAACCCCATGCCAATATTCTTGAATCCCTTAAAATCATTCAAACCCTTAGAAATTCCTTGAAAATTTTGACATCTTTTAAAATACCCTAAAATATTTCAAATACTTTGGATTATTTTTAAACTTTTAAATCCCCGAAAGTTGTCAAAGGTCTTGAAGATTCCTTCGAATTTTCAAAAAATACCCTAAGACTAATAAATCCTGTAAAATTTTTGAAAATCCCTTGAAATTTTTTTAATCTATTCAAAATTCCTTGGAGTTAAAAAAAACCCTAAAATCTTAAAAAAAAATTTGAATTCCCTTCAAATTATTAAAACCAATTGAAAAGTCTTTGGAATCTTTTAAAATATCCTATGATTCTTTAAAATCTTTGGAAATACCTTGAAATATTAGAAATCCTACGAAATCTCTCAATTATTGTGAATAAATTCTTAGAAATCGATAAAAATATTATACAATCCCGTAAAGTTACACGCAATGGAATATTTATTAAATACCTTGAGGGATTTTAAAATCCCTTAAAATCACTGAAATCATCACAAACCTTATAAAATCCTTTGGAATCTTTTAAAATATCCTAAACCCTTATAGATTCTATAAAATCGTTCGATATCTTCCGAAATTCTATGCAATTCTCTAAAACACCAAGATAATTTTTTTAAATCCCTTAAAATCATTACAACCTTTAAAAATTCCTTTGCAATTTTTAAATCTTTTAAAATACCCTAAAATAGTTGAAGTCCTTTAAAATCTTTTTTAATCAATTTAAATTTTCAAATTATTAAAATCTATTGAAAATTCGGAATCTTGTAAAATACACGAAAATATTTTAAATCCTTTGAAATCTTTTAAAATCCCTTGAAAATTTGTAAAAGTCTTGAAGATTTCTTGGAATTTTTAAAAATACCCTAAAATCTTTCAAACACTTTTAAATATTTTAAAATCCCTTGAAACTTTTGAAAGCTCTTCAAAATTATTTGGAATTTCTAAAAATACTCTAAAAACTTTGAAATCACTTCAAATTATTGAAATATATTCAAAATAACCTAAGATATTTTAAATCCTGTAAAATCTGTTGAAATCCATTGAAATTTTGTAAATCTCTTGCAGATTCCTTTTGAATTTTTAGAAATACTCTACAATCTTTAGAATTTTTGTAAATACCTTGAAATATTTGAAAATCTTTAAAATCCTTCAATTCTTGTTTTATGTATACATGAAATCTGATATTTCCTGAAACCGTGGAAAATTGATTAAAATACCTTCGGGACTTTTAAAATTCCTTAAAATCAGTGAAATCATCATAAATTTTATAAAATAGCTTGGAACCTTTTAAAATACCCTAAAACCTTATAGATTATAAAAAATCGTTGAACTTCTTCCGAAATTCAAATTAGTGAAATCTATTGAAAATTCTTCGGAATCTTTTAAAATACCCGAAAATATTTTAAATCCCTAAAATCC
>CAKNYM010050895.1:241399-255576 GCA_932195095.1 Andricus curvator
GTCGACATTTGATGGAATCCGCGAAAGTCATTTTTCACATAAAACCAATACTTTCTCATTATGATGAGAATGTAAAAATAACAAATTTCAACCAAAAAACATCCACAGAAAAAACAAGTTTTCAATCTAACAGCTTATTTTTCAACCAAAGAAATGAATGTTGAATTAAAACGATGAATCTTCAACCAAAAAATAATAATTTTTAAGAAAAGAGTTTAACTTTCAACCAAATAATTTTATTTCCAACCAAAAAGATGAATTTTCAACTAAAATGATAAATATTTAACTGCAATACTTGAATTTTTAAACGAAAAGAAGAATATTTAAACATGAAGATTAATTTAAAAAATATATATATATATATATATATATATAATTTTCTACCGAAAAAATCGATTTTTGAACAAAATACGTGAATTTTCAACTAAATAGTTAAATTTTCAATTAAAAAAGACAAATTTTCATCTAAATTGTTCAATTTTCAACTAGAAAAGATCAATTTTCAAGTAAAAATGGAAGTTAAATTTTCAGTTAAAGAAATTAATTTCCAACCAAACCAATGAATTTTCAACTAAAATGATGAATTTTCAAATGGAATAGTTGATTTTTCAAACAAAAAGATGATTTTTCAACCATAAAGATTAATTTTCTACAAAAATGACGAATTTTCCACAAAGTATTTTTTTCAAACAAATAGTTTAATTTCTAAATGAAAAATATCAATTTTCAACCAAATAGTTGAATTTTCACCAAAAAAAGATAAATTGATTTTCAACAAAGTAGTTACATTTTCAACCGGAGATGAATTTTAAATTAAAATGATGAATCTTCAACAACAAAAAAAGAATTTTTAACGAAAGAGTTTAAATTTTAACCAAGCAGTTGAATTTTTTTACTAAAAAAAGATGAATTCGCAACGAACAATGTTAGAAAATATTCTATTATGATTCAGAAATATTTCTTCTTTGAAATACTACTTCTACTCTAAAAACTGTTTGAAATACTTTCTTTATCTAAAATTTAGAAGAGGGAACTTTCATATTGTGACGAATTCTGACTTGAAAGAGGGATTTTTTAAAATTCCTTTCTTCTAAATCCTAATGTATGTATTAAGTAACTTAAAATATATTCTTAATTTCGTATTGCAATAAAAACTCTTTGGATGCATGAGAACAACTACTAACTAATGTTAAGAAAAATAAGTACTCTTGAACAATAATAAATTATAATTCAATTAGAGTAAACTGAGATAATCTGAAAAATCAAAGATCCATAAACCGTGAAATAGTAAATAAATTCGTAACATAATAAACAAACTCATATGCCTTGCAACTGTAGAAGTAGAAATCACTTTCCTAAATTGACAAAAATTATTCAAATAATTAAAACTTGAATTTTGCTACGATCAGAAGTAAATTCCTGGGTTTGTAATTAAATTCCCGGTTTTTTCCCGGCCAATAAAATTCCCAGTTTCCCGGTCAAGTCGTCACCCTGATAGTGTCAAAAACTGGACTGTTTCTAATCAAATTTTTTTGAGCTTGAATCAGCAACACGTCATCTCGGAAGTGGATTTTGTGTCTTATCTGTAAGTGGAGATTTAATTCTGCACTGCCACCCCTCAATTCTAATTTACAAAACAAAGCTGTTCTTTATACTCACTGTACAACCAGACGACCAGATGACACCAATATATTATAAAAGTCTCAAATTAAAAAAACAGGATTTATATAAGACACTTTTGATATAATAAGTATCTTTTTTTTTTAAATCTAAGCTGAAAGATGTGCTTGAAGTTCTGAAAGTTCAAATGAACAAAATTTTTACTTATGGCTTCGTCAACTAGAAATAGTGCTGAAATATTCAACCATTTATTTTGCAAATAATAGATTACAAAATAAATTTCGAATGCATTATTTTCATTGTAGTTGTAACAATATTAGTTGATAAAATAAAACTGGGAAAAACTATTTCGTTCATATGATCAAAAATAGTGTAAATAGCGCTACAAATTTGAAAAAATAGTGCCATACAAGTTTCAAGTATTACACTTATGTGTAGTCTGGATTTAAAAGTATATCCGAAATCAAAAAATGTGCAATGGAAAACTTTTTTTTTAAAGCATTTCCAGTTTTCTAACCTAATATTTTTTAAATTGTTACAAATCAACTTCAATCTTTATTTAAAATGTTATTCTTCAGTCTATAAGTTATCAAAATTCCTATTTATTTACCGCTGTCTTCACAGTCTTTTCCTCGTTTTCCACTTAAACGCGAATTAAAATAATAAAACCCAATAAGAAAATCTTAACTATTTTTGGTTGAAGGTACATTTTTATCGCTTCAAAAAACTACTATTAAATTTTCGGTTAAGAACTCATGTTTCGGTTCGAAATTAAATTATTTTGTTGAAAATTCAATATTTTTGCTAATAAGACATACTTCTTAGTTGAAAATTCAACTGTTTTGTCAAAAATTCGTATTTTTTGCTTGAAAATTCAACAATTTGGTAGCAAATTTAACTATTTGGTTGAAATTTGATATATCTTGTTAAAAATTCGTCTTTTCTGGTAGGGTATCAATTTTTGGGTTAAAAATGCAACAGTTTGGATGAAAATTAACCTGTTTTAGTTGAGATATAAACTATTACATTTTTCGTTGAAAATTTATCTTTTCATGTGGAGAATTCAACACCGTGATTAAAACTTGAACTACTTTCTTGAAACTTAATTTTTTGTTTGTTTGAAGATTCACAATTTCAGTTGAAAATTGTTTTTTTGTGTGTTAAAAATTAATTTTTACAACTGAAAATTTGTCTATTTAGTTGCAAATTAAAATGATTTTGAAAATTAAGTATTTTGTTGAAAATTCACATTCTCGGGTTCAGAATTCGTATTTTTGACTTGAAAAATCAACAATTTGGTACAAAATTAAACTGTTTTGAAAAAAAAAACTTTCATTGGAAACTAAGTCTTTCATATTAAAATGTAACTACCTCACTTTCTTATGTAAAAAATTCAATCATTTAATTAAAAATTTTTAGAGACGAAAAAAAAACTTAAAATTAATAAAATAAATTTTGGACTAGTATCACATCCACTGTTCAAACTATTTAGTTGAAAAATTATGCAATTTGTTGAAAAATCGTATTTTTTGGTAAACAATTTATCTTCTTGGTGGAAAATTAAATTATTTGGTTAAAAATGTATGTCAACATTAACCTGTGACCCCTGACTTTTGAACATATTATTAACTTTTTGTACATTTAAATTTAGTCATCTCTTCAGGAATTTTTAAGAAATAATTTCCACGCAATAACTTTTAATCTTGACCCCCAAAACCCTCGTATTTTGCCCGGAAAATGCCCCTAAAAATGTATAAGCAGATTTATGTAAAATTTAAGCTGAAGACGGTATAGTTTGGAATTAATGGCACAATTAATGAATGTTCAGAGTAATATATTTCTTTTAACGATATTCGGCAATTGTTGAATTTATTTTCATTTGTTTACACAATGTTTTCTCCTTGTAAATCTTGAAAAGTCACCACTTTCTGGAATTAATAACCCAGTTAATGAAACCTAGAAGTGATACTTTTTCTAAAAGGTAGTTTGCAATTAGTTAAACAATTGTCATTTGTTTCAACAATTTGTTCCCCTATAAACCTTGAAAATTTACTATTTTATGTGGAAGACAGTTTGTAATTATTTAAACAATTAATAATTATTCACTTGCGCGTTTTCAAAGGAAAGGCGAAGAAAGTTCTAGTTTTTTCGAATCGCTTCTTACTTAGTATTTGCTTATTTCAGAACTTATACCCTAATTTTTGAACAATTTTTTTTCAGTTACGTTATGGATAGTTATTTTTCAGATCGATTTCGTTGACATAAAAAAATACTGAATTTTCTCCATCTTTCCTATGAAAAGAAGCAACTGATTTTAATTGTTTAAATAACTGCAAACTGTTTTTCACAAAAAAATATCACTCATTAACAAATATTATATTAAAACAAATATTATATTTTACATTCATCAACTATATAATTTATCCCGAAAAATAGTAACTTTTCGCGAATTACTGGGGAAAAATTTTGTTGAACAAATAATCTGTTAAATAATTGAAAATTACATTAAAATATTCACCTGTCACTTATCCAATAAAAATAATTATTGTTGAGAAAATAATATAGAAAATCAATATGATCGATTAAAGGTACTTTTAATTGTGTAAACAATTGTTTGTATACCATTAAGCCATTTCCCTTTCGGGGTAGGCGTGACACTACCCGATTCGGGTAGTGTTTCTAGGTTGATAACTTGTAGTAAATAACTACAAGTGTGGGCTCACCACACCCACGATGTGCCAACAGCACTCAGTTTTCTCGAATGGTCACCCATCCAAGTGCTAACCGCGCCCAACGCTGCTTAACTTCAGTGATCTGACGAGAACTGGTTTTTTCAGCGTGGTATGGCTGTTGGATGATTTGTTGGATGATTTGGCTGTTTGTTATCGTTAAACAAGTTTCTCGTCGAAATATAACAATTTACACCTTCTCTGAGTAACATGAATTAATTAGCGTAAGAGCACTAATTCTTGGCAGTCCCCCAATTGTTGGCACCCTTCTCTAATTTATTAGATAATGCATGTTTCCACCTTGTTTTGTCTCCATTGATTAAATTCTACTATCATTTTTACATATAATGCATATATTAAATTATTAATTATCGAGTGCAGTCAAATATCTATCCAAAATTAAATAGACTTACTTAGGTTTTCGGCACGCCAATTATTGGGCTCAGGTGCTAAGAATTGGTGCTTTTACTATAATTAAAATCAAAAATCGAATCACTTTCTTTTTAATTCTTTAAACAATTTTTATGGTTTAAATGTAACTTTTGACGAGAAAAAAGCAGAAAAGTGTATAGTTTTCTTTGCAAATTTTGCAACAAATTTTATTTGCTCCCCTTATTTTGACACTTTTAATTACTTACCCCTAGTTGTTTAAGCAATTTTCACTTGTTCAGACACTTTTTTTCTATAAAACAACCAAAGTTTTTACTTTTTCTGAATGACATGGACTAATTAGATCAAATTGATAATCAATACGTGCAGGTGTAACTTTTTAATATTTTGTCAACAAAAATTGCTTAAACAAATGGAAATTGTTTAAAAAATTATGTAAGTAGTAAAACTACAAGACCATAAAAAACTGTTTACACAATTTAAATTAAAGTGAGTGGATCGTGTTTATTTTCAATTTTAACTAACTAGTTCATTTCACTCTACGATAAAATTCCCATACATTTCCCGTACAATTCCCACAGGCTTTTTGAGAAGTCCCGTATAAATTTCATTAGAAAATGTCTATTTTATATAAATGGTTTTCGTGTCAATTTATTTTGTTCCTAAAAAAAGGGCTAATAATGTACACAAAATGGACATATGTATATTGCATAATCAAACCCAAGAGTTTCAACTCAAACTCAGAAAAATATTTGTCTTGAATTAAAGAAACCATTTCTCTAACACAATTTTTTTCATTTAACCAAAAATAACTTTAAAGTGAAGAAAACCGTTGTAAATTAAAGAAAATTTTTCATTGCAACAAAAAACCATTTCTTGTAATCAAAGAAAGTTTTTTGAATCGAAAGAAATTTCTTAGAATCAAAGAAACATTTTTTTGACTGAGAGCCAATGTATATTTTTCTATGTGTATTCTCTCTCGCTTGTTGCCAAATTAAATTAAAATAAAATTCGTGTTCAACAGACCCATGTTTTTACCAACAAATTTTAAAACGCCCCTTTAAAAACGTATTTTGTATAACGTTAAGGTGGCACAACACCAAATATTACCAAAACAAAAGGGGAAACGAAAAATTGCAAGATTTTCGTCCACGATATTTGAGGAGCCTTACATAAGCTTGAAATTATACAAGGGAAATAAATTTGTAAAATTAATACTTGGTAAATTTGCTTAAACAATAATTGCTTAAACAATTTTTTTAAAACTTTAATGATCATATAGAGAGAGCTCTAAGTGAGCCTTAACATAGGGTAAGAAAATAGGTTTGTTTAATTAATTTTTAGTACATTTTGTTAAACAAAAATTGCTTTTAGAACGTTTTATAGCATTCCCAAAAAATACTATTTAAATTTGTTGTCAAATACCAGTTACCCCTTCCCCTTATATAATTTTCAAAAATTACTTTTTACTCTGCAACGAAAAACTCATAATTTAAATTTCGATAGAAAATAGAGAGCCTGAACCGCTAAAAGCTAAAAGTTTTACCCGGAAGAGCACTTCACTTGCTGATAACATACAAGCCATAATTATTTATGTTCCTATAAAATTGTTAAAAGCATGACAATTCTATTTTCTGTTTCCAAAAATACTCTGTTGCACCATTATTTATAAATTAATTACGTTAATATAAAAACCCTATCTTTTAAAAATAGGTTGAAGTTACTACTATAAATAAACGAAGTGTATAGCCTCACCGACAATATTTGTGCTACGCTCACCGAATTTCGGTGAAGCTCGGAATCACTTTAGAGATAAAAAAGTGTAGTGTCACACATTTTTTGAAATAGTGTCAACATTTTTTTCAAGTATTAAACATAATTCCATGTTTATTTAAAATATTATTCGGTTGAAAAGTCATTTTTCATTAATTTTTTTTTTCATTAACATTTTTCGTTAATAATTCATATTTTTTATTTAAAATTTTTATTATTTGGTTCAAGATTAAATTATTTTGTTGAAAATTAAACGGCTTTCTTGATTTTTTGTTTCTTTCTTGACTAAAAAAAATCTTTTAAACCGAAAATTCAACTATTTTGTTGAAAATTCGTATTTTCGAGTCAAGAGTTAAACACTTCAGTAGGAAATTTAACTAGTTGGTTGAAAATTTATGTATTTTCTTTAAAATTCGTCTTTTTTGGTTAAATGTTAAATAAAACGTTTACTTTTTATTGAAAATTAATTTTTTAAATAAAAATTTACTATATTATTTTTATTTAAAAATGGATCATTTCTAGAATATCCAACTGTTTTTTATTTTAAAAGTTCATTATTTTGGTAGCAGATTCATAATTTTACTTGAAAATTCGCTTTTTTTTGTTAAATTTTTTTAAACCGAATATTGAACTATTTTGTTAAAAATTCGCCTTTTTTGGTAGAAAATTTAACTATTTGGTTAACAATTGATGTATTTTGTTGAAACTTCGTTTTTTTGGTAGAAAATCAATTTTTTGGTTAAAAATGTAACTTTATGTTTGAACATTAATCTGTTTTAAACAGTTTTTTTATGTTAAATTAAAATATTTTTTTGTTTAAATATCAACTATTAAATTTTTTGTTTAAAATTCATCTTTTTGAGTTACAAATTCAACTGCTTTGTAGAGAATTCATTGGTTTTACTTGAAAAATTGCGTAATTTGTTGAGAATTCATCTTTTTTCGTAGAAAATTAATCTTCTTAGTCGAAAATTCATATTTTTTTGTTGAAAATTCAACATTTTGGACGTCCTCTAATCAGCCATTGGGACAATTTTTAGCCAATTAGCGAATTAGTGAGAAAATAGTGTCTTTAGTGTCATTTTTTCGAAATTGTAGCAAAATAGTGTCATCGTTAAAAAAACTCTCAATCAGTGTCAACAGTATGTCTATAGCCTGTCGACGCTCACGAACTGCGGCGAACTTAGACACGGCCATAAATAAAATATTAAGAGCCACATGAATAATTAAATCACTCACACAATTTCCGTTAATAAATTCTTTGTTCAATAATTTGATTAAGTCTCCAGCAGTCATAAATAGATAATAAGTGCGACATTTTTATCAGTATACTGCGTCCGCAATAAATAATTCAAACAATTGAAGAAAAGGGTCAATTCTCAGATATAATGAGTACATCCGGGGTCGATAAAAAGAAGCTTCTCTTTCTCATTTCTTAATTCTTATACTCTGTATAATAAAATGTTAATTTTAAGAAAAGTCTTTTATGAAGTTAGAACATTGTGCGCGCTATGCGCGCATTAATTATTACCCTTTCTTTAGAAAAAAAACTCGGGTCATTTTCCAACATTTTGTTTATTTTTATATCAAAAATTGTATTGTTAACGTTCAAGAGTAAGAAAAAAGTAACATTTATGTGCATGTTGAAACTGAGAAAAAATCAAGATCTATAATGTAACATTTTATTTAATCAAGACAGATGCACACAACAGTATTTCAATTTTTATTTGATATGAGCACAAGTAACTTTATTGTTAAATAACAGTCAAAATGGTATTTTTACAATAAGATAAATGAAAAATAACCATTTTTCTATATTTTCATTGCATTATTTACATTTAAATAATAATTTTGAAACCAAATACTGACCACAGCCGATTAATTTTTGCTAGTTCTATTAAAAATTATTATTTTTTAAGATGAATACATCTTTAGAAAGAATAACTGTAATTTACAGGGTATTTAAATCAGTTTTTACTCGAATCATCTTGTCAATTTTTCATTGGTTCTAGGATTTTTGTGCCAATATAACGATTTGAGTAAATTTTCAATAATCTATTTTCGCTATTCGTGAATAGCGACTGAAAAACCTTTTTTGGTTCAAAATTCAACTATTTTTTTTAATTTTGTTGCTGTATTAAGTTTTTAAACTGAAAATTTGACTATTCAATGTTTGGTTAAACATTTATCTTCTTCAGTGGAAAATTCAAATATTTATTTGGAAAATTTCTATATTTTGTTGAAACTTTGTATTTTCTGGTAGAATATTAATCTAATATATCTAATATTAATTTATTTGGTTGAAAATTTAACTATTAGGTTGAAAATTTATTTAAAAATTCAAAATTTGGTTGAAAATTCATGTGTTTTTGTAAAAATTAATCTTTTTTGGTAGAAAATTAATAATCTTTATGGATGAAAATTCATTTATTTGGTTAAAAATTGATTTTTTTTTTGTAAAAAATTAATTTCTTCAATTGAAAATTAGTTGTTTTTTAATGGAAAATTAATTTTTTTTAACTTAACATTTAGGTATTCTATTTTTCACCGAAAATTTATCTTTTTCGAGAGATATGTAATCTTCATGGTTGAAAATTTCTCTATTTCGTTGAAAATTCATCTATTTTGTTGAAAATTTGTCTTCTTTGGCAGAAGATTCATCTTTTGGGTTGAAAATTCAACTGTTTTGTTAAACGTTCATTTTTTTGGTTGGAAAAGATTAATACTTTTAGTTAAAAATGCATTTCTTTGGTTACAAATATAACTAGTTTGTTGAAAATTCGTTTTTTTTTTGTTTAAAAAGGAGTTTTTTTATTGAAAGTGTAGCTATTTCATTTTTGCTAGAAAGTTGTATTTTTTTAGTGTTAAATTGACTTATTTAGTTGAAAGCTCTCCTTTTGTGGTTGAAAATTCAATTGTTTTGGTAGAAAAAATGCATTTCTTTTTTTATTGTAAATTCAATCTTTTTGTTGAACATTCGTCCTTTGGCTTGAAAATTCAACATATTGATGAGATTTTTTTTCCATTATTGACTGAAAAATCGTTTTTGGTTGAAAATTTCCGTATTTTGTTGAAACATAGTTTTTTTCTGGCAGAATATTAATCTTCATGGTGACTAATTCGGTTTTTTGGTAGAAAATAATTCTTTTTGGTTGAAAATTAGTTTTGTTTATTGAAAATTAATTTTTTTAACTGAAAATTAGAGTATTCCATTTTTTGTCGAAAATTCATATTTTTTATAGACATTTAATCTTATTGGTAAAAAATTCTTCTATTTGGTTGAAAAATAATCTATTTTGTTGAAAATTTGTCTTTTTTGTTACAAAATTCACATTTTGGGTTGAAAATGCAACTATTGGGTTAAAAATTCATTTTTGCTGTTGCTGAAGATTCATGATTTTAGTTGAAAATTAATTTCTTTACTTAAAAATTTAACTATTTTGTTGAAAATGAATTTTTTTACTGAAAATGTAGCTACAACATTTTTGTTAGAAAACTAATCTTTTTTAGTAGAAGATTCACATCTCGTGTCTTTTTTGGGTTGAAAATTTTATTCTTTTGGTAGCAAATGCATATTTTTGGGTTGTAGATTCAACTTTTTGGTAAAAAAATGGCTCTTTTTTTTGTTAAAAACTGATATTTTTGAGTAAGTTTTGGTTTTCAAAATAATTATTTCAATTTAAATAATTCAATGAAAATACTGAAACATGGTAATTTTTCACATTTTGCAAAAATACAACTTTTTATTGATATTTCACAATAAAGTTACTTTTGCTCATGTCAAATGCAAATTTTAATTTTGCTGAATATGTCTGGCTTTGGTTAAATAATAAAATTTTACATTAGTAAATATTACATTTTTGTATTCTTATGTTAAATTTTACACTCCTTTCTTCGAGTTTTTCAAATTACACGATTTTCGCGACACAACTTTTTTTTAGAGAAAGATTTATTGGTCAGTGAATGAGCAGATCCAATAAAAATAGAAACAATCAAGTGAGCAAACGTTATTATTCTAAGAGGATGTTGACCTCTATTAGTAACACGACTCGAGCAGACGGAAAGGCCACCGTAGGCAAGACAAAAATCTTCTCTCGAGATTAAAATAATCAGCCCATTATAATTTCAGATGATGTTGTTCTTGTAGTTGCACGTTACTTGGAACGATAAAAATATTTGTATCATAACAAAAGCGATTACGGACTACACAGCTTGTTTCAGATAAGATTAGTCTGCAATTCGCGAAACGAGTCGCGAAACTGATATAAAAAATTAATTTCACTCTGGATTAAAGTTGGATCCATTTAAAGTTGAAATTTAAATCTCCTTGAGTTAACAAGTTAGAATCAATCAAACTATTTCAGGTGATAAAAATATTAAATCCGATTAGAATACTGCTGAGGGTTTGACTTGATTGAAACTAATGGTAATTTAACAATTGAAAATTGAAAGTGTTTAAATGAAGATGTTGAATAGTTCAAGGACTTTTAACTGCAAGTATTTGAATTGGCAGGATATATAATTTAAAGGGTTAAAATTTAAGCTTCAAGTTGAAAAAAAACAAAAAAACTAATGGTTTGAAAAGTGGAAAGGAGTCAAAATAAAAAGGTATCCAACTAAAAACAGCTTTAAAGTAAAAAGCTTGCTTTTTTTAAACATTTGTTTTAAAAATTAACAATAATTCAAGCGAGAAATGGAACGCAGCCGAACTGTGAAAATAACAATAAAGTAATAATCAATTATTTCCACATGAATAAAAAACACATAAAAGTTAATATTACTGCATCGATGGCTATAAATCGAAAAAATGGCTTTTAGGAAAAATCAAAAATTTAATTACAAACGAAAATGTTATGAAACTGAATTAATCTAAAGCTTGGAATTCAATTTCCTCTACAGGCTCTCTATTTGTGGAAATCTATTGCGAACCTTTAAAAGATAAATTTAAAGCACCTGAAATTTAAATGTAACTGTACAGATTCAAAAATTTATGTACTTGAAGTTTTAAATGATCAAATGAACGGAATTTTTATTTTATTTCCTTTTCAACGTTTAAAGTTGCAAGCATGTGAAAACAATCTCCAATTTTAATTTTAAAGCGTGAGATAATAAAAAAGATTGTATTTACCAATTAGAAACGTTAACCAGAAAAGAAAAATGTTCAAATTGAAACGTTAAAAAATGAACAACTGTGTTAGGAGCGTTAAATTGCGAATTGAGTTAGCATCTGAAATTTTACAACTTTGAGCTGGAAGAATTATATTTAGATCCAAGTAAAATGAACAAAAATTATTATTAGATAACTGACAATCGAGGCATTTTAATCCAGCCTCTTAATCTTGTAACATGTTGAAGATAGAATATTTTATAAACGGAATAAAACAATACAACTTCAGATTAAAATTTAAAATATAAAAGATGAATTTTCAATCCACATGACCGAATTTTCAACAAAACAGTTGAATTTTCTACCAAAAAAAGTAGACTTTTTAACAAATAGTTAAATTTTCAACAATATAGTTGCATTTTTTAAAAGACAGTTGAATTTAAAAAATAATAATAATGATTTTCAACAAAGAATTTCAACCAAGTAGTTGAATTTTCAATTAAAAAAGATTAATTCTCAACGAAAGATATAATAGTTCACATTTCAAGCACAAAAAGATTGAAAAAAAATAAATATAAATATATAAAAAAATATAAATTTTCAATACAAAAGGACAAACTTTCTGTCCAAATAGACAAATGCTCCACAAAACTGTTCAATTTGCAACAAAAAGTAAATTATCAACGAAAACTACAATAATTTATATTTCAATAAAAAAAAAAACACATTTTCAACAAACTGTGAAATTTTAAACCAAATAATTGAATTTTTAACTTATAAAGTTGTATTTTCCACGAAAAAAAAATGAATTTTCAACCAAGAAGATTAATTTTCTACCAAAAAGGTAAATTTTCAACAAAATACATGAATTCTTAAACAAATAGTTGAATTTTCAAGTAAAAAAGGCAAATTTTCTGCCAAAAAGACGAATTTTCTACAAAATAGTTTAATTTTCAACCAAAAAATGAATTTTCAATAAATTTTTTGTAATAACAAACTATAAAAGTTGACGTTTCATCCAAAAAGAAAACGATTTTTCAATAAAATAGTTAAATTTTCAACAAAAGAATTAAATTTTCAAACAAATAGTTAAATTTTCAACCGATAAAGACGAACTCTCAATCAAAAAGACGAATTTTCAACGAATAAGATTAATTTTCTACCAAAAAAGGCGAATGATCAACAAAATACATGAAGTTTCAAGCAAATAGTCAATTTTTAAACTAAAAAAGATAAATTTTTAACCAAAAAGAGGAAGTTTCTACAAAACAGTTTAATTTTCAACCGTAACAAATTTTTTAATTTAAATGAATCTTCAATAACAACAACAAAAATTAACAAAGGATTTCAACTTTCAACCAAACATTGAATTTTCCAACCAAAAATACGAATTTTTAGCCAAGAAAAAAAAATGGATTCAAAATTAACTTTCTGTAAAATCGTTGAATTTTCAACCCGAAAATACATATGAATTTTCAACCAAACAGTTGCATTTTTATCCAAAGAAGAAGAAATTTCGACCAAGAACATTAGTTTTCTACCAAAAAAGATGAATTTTCAACAAAAAATGGAAACATCAAAATTTCCAACAAAGAGATGAATTTTTAAATAAAATTATGAATCTGCAAAAAAAGTGAATTTTTAACATAGTTAAACTTTTAACCAAAAAAGATGAATTTTCAACCAAAAAGACGAATTTTCTACAAAACAGTTTAATTTTCAACCAGATCGATAAATTTTCTACAAAACAGTTTAATTTTCAACCAATGAGATGAATTTTCACCCCAAATGAATCTTCAATAAATTTTTTTTGTTGACAAATAAAGATTTTTCAGCCCAAAAAGAAAAAAAGTTCATTCCAATTGTTCAACTTTCAAGCCAAAAGATGAACTTTCTGTAAAAAAGTGGAACTTTCAACCCGAAAATATTAATTTTCAACCAAAAATGGAAAAATCAAAATTTCAAACAAATAAGTGAATTTTAAACTAAACTGAAGAATCTGCTACAAAAAAATGAATTTTTACAAAAGTACTTTAAATTAAAAAAAAAAAATTTGAACCAAAAAGACGAATGTTCTACAAAACAGTTTAATTGTTAACCAAAGAGATGAATTTCCAAACAAAATGAATCTTCAATAAAAAAAATTTAACAAATAAAGATTTTCCAGCCAAGCAAACCAAACAGTTGCACTTTCACCCAAAGAATTAAAATTTTCAACCATAAAAAAGGAATTTTGTACAAAACAGTTATACTTTCAACCAAAAAAAGAGGAATTTTCTACAAAACAGTTAAATTTTCAACCAAAGAGATGAATTTTCAACAAAAATGGATCTTCAATCATACAAATTGAACAAATAAAGATTTTCCAGCCAAGTGAGAAAAAACGTTCATTCAAATTTTTCAACTTTCAAGCCAAAAGATGAACTTTCTGTAAAACAGTGAAACTTTCAACCCGAAAATATAAATTTTGAACCTACAAATATAAATTTTCAACCAAACAGTTGCACTTTCACCCAAAAAAAGTTGAATTTTTAACCAAAAAAGAGGAATTTTCTACA
>CAKNYM010050895.1:255586-287736 GCA_932195095.1 Andricus curvator
AAAAAAAAACTTAAGAAATAAAGATTTTCCAGCCAAGTAAGAAAAAAAACTCATTCAAATTGTTCAACTTTCAAGCCAAAAGATGAACTTTCTGTAAAACAGTGAAACTTTCAACCCGACAATGGGAATTTCGAAACCGAAAATATGAATTTTCAACCAAACAGTTGCACTTTCACCCAAAAAAGAAGAAAATTCGAACAAGATTAGTTTTCTACCAAAAAGGATGAACATAACAAAATTGTTGAATTTTCAACCACATAATAAAATTTTTAACTATAAATATAATCGCTAGAAGGAATCAACTAAAAATAAAGAAATATAAATAAAAGACAAATAAATTACTAATAATAATATCATATCAGGGTTACCGCAAACTTCATTTTCAAAATTCCCTAACTTTTCCCCGGCCAATTTATCATTTTCCCTGCCCATCACTATTTAAATACCATAAATTTAATTTTTTAACATTTTTAACATATATTATAATCTTATAAACGGGATTAAACAATTAAAAAGTGTAATCTAAAAATATCTAATTTAATATCCTTGACCCGAAATTTCCCTGATATCCCCGTTTTCCCTGACCTACGGCTACCCTGATTAAGCGATTGTTTTCAGATTGAATAAAAACAAAAAACAATGCACCAATACCTGAAAATAGAAAACAAAAACGAATTTCAACAATAAAAATTTACATTTTTTCCAAAAATCCATTCCGATTTGAAATTTGCAGGTCCTCTCTTATTTCTGCCGGATTTCCTCAAACTACTAAATTCTCCCTCGAAAATCTCCACTTCTCTCACCTAATTACTCAGGGAAAGTAGAATATAAAAACGGATCGATTTTGCTTTGCTTCCCGAGAGAGCTAAACTGCCCTCAAAGAAAATTGCGAGAAAGACACAAGTGTTTCCTAATGATGTAAATAATCCTCTCTCAGTGGAAAAACTATCGAGTTGATGCGCGCTTGAGCAAGTTTTGACAGCTCGGGTCCTCGACGGAGCACAAAGGCTTGACACTAATGGTCCATCTGTCGGCATACTTTCGTTTTCTTTTCGAAAAGCCTCTCATCAAACCAGAAGCAGATTTCCCTGGGAAAACTGGGCGAAAAAAATGACTCGGTAGCGGTGGGTCCGCGTAAGTAAAAAGGTTCTGAGGGTCGACGTACCGAGGGAGGAAGCATAATGTGGTGAGATGAGAGGACCACTTTGGAATTTCTCGTCTGCCAAGTGCCAAGACAGGGTTCGCGACACTTGGCTGGATGCATTGGCAGCCGCGATTTTCGCTTTTTGGGGCGTCGCGACGCTAATCGCGAATGTCCGAGGGGCGGATATTTACCTTTTTGAGCGAAGGTGTAAAGCCAAAGAGGGCAGCGATGGCCACACAGTGGAATTCTCGTACGGGTGAGTCCCTACGACCCATTGCTCGCTTGCACCATGACCCTTCCTGGAAAGCAGAAATGAGCCCTTCGAAATGAAAAAGGCGACGAGAGACGAAGCTCCAGTCCTTGGCGCACTGTAATCCGCACAAATATCACTCCGAAGCGTACATTGGGCACAACACTTCCGTCAATTTACAACAACACTACAGGGAGTTGGGTTCGGCCGCCATTAAAATTCGACAATTCGACTGACGACTATGCTCGCTCCTCCTCCCTCGCCTCTCCAACCCGCCGCGACAAGTTACCATGACGCGGGAACGCCATCTTAAATTCCAAGGATTTAAAATCGTTTATTCTGCCTTTCCAATCGCTGCGCGTTGTCGCGCACGGTTTCAAGTCGAAATATATATTGCATTTTCAACACAATAGCAGGGTGGTCGTTTTAATCAAAGAAAAAAATGCCCGGGTTTTTTTCCCGGTTACCACACATTTTTCACGGTCAATGAAATTTGAAAATTCAAACTCTAAAGCTAAAATTGTTTCCATTTGAAGTAATAAGAACTGAGCTGCAAATCATTTTTAGCAATTTTAAGCTAGAAACATTAAAACTTGAACGATTAATTTTTAAAAATTTTAAAATTTTAAATTAGATTAAAATCAAAATCCTATTTAACCTCCAATACTCAAGTCAATGTATAGAAGTCCTGCAAATAAAAACAAGAATCCAACGAACAAATTTGGACAACTACCACAAAATGCTCCTATTGTTATTAAAAAAAAATTTTTTTTTAAAAGAGGAAAGAAAAATGAGAAGGAAACCAACAAAATTTCCTTCCATCTCTTTTTTTATTTCTTTCGTCTTTTTTATTTTTATTATAAATTTATAGAATTATTTTTATTATAGAACTAGAATGAATTATTAGATTTATAATAATTATTTTATGACAATAGAATTTATTATAAAATTCCTGAAAATAAAAACAAAAATCCAACAACCAAATTTTGACAACTACCATAAAATGCTCCTATTGTAATTAAAAAAAAAAATTTCTTACAAAAAAAGAGGAAAGAAAAATTTTATTATAAATTTATAGAATTATTTTTATTATAGAATTAGAATGAATTATTAGATTTATAATAATTATTATATGACAAATAATTATTTTATGACAATAGAATTTATTATAGAATTCCTGAAAATAAAAACAAGAATTCAACGACCAAATTTGGACAACTACCATAAAACCAATAAATAAGAAAAATTTGGTTTTAAAGCCAAAATTTTTAAAGAAAATTACCCCTTTTTAGGTCGTTTAAGTAGGTTGGATCAAACTTCGATTCATATTTTAGTAAATTTATTTACGGGAATAAAATTATTAAATTTTAAAACAATTAGTTGACTTCGCCAATATTTTTTACAAATAACAATTTTAATTTGTTTATTTTTTAAAAATTACAGATAAATTTTGTTTAATAATTAAAATATAAATTAAAAGAAAGTTTAAATATAAATAATATTGTTATATAAATATTCTAATAAAGGGGGTAGGGGGATATGAATATAAGATGTTTATTAAATAATACAAAATTTGTTGGAAAATGAACATTATTTAAATCGAAGACTATTAATTATTATTGTTTGACTGAATATAACCGTGAGGTGTATTTTAAAGTTTAAAGATTTGCCTAAATTCTTAGGCAAAGGGAATTTTTATAATAATTTTATTATTAAATTTGAAGTAATTGATTAATAAATTATTTATAATAACATAGATAAATTCTATTAAAACAATCTTTGAGAATAAATTTTTTTATTTAATTTTTAAATTTTTTAAAGAATAAGAAAAACTGAATGCCTTTCAAATATTTTTTTTTAATCATACAAATATTGAAATTACTGACAAGAAAAGAAGTATTATCAGTTTATTTTTAAATTTATATAAGTATAATTTTCATAAGACTCTTGAAAAAATTAAAAAAGATTTTTGAATATTTCAGATGTTTCAAAAAAGAATCTAGAAGATTTTAAAGACATTTTTATATTTTACAGGATCTTACAAAATATTAGGGAAAATTCGAGACTTTTCGAAAGATATTTAGGACTTTTAGAAGTTTGAAAGAAATCAAAAACTTTTTGATACATTTTCGGAAATGTTTATAAGTTGTAAAATATTTTTAATCTATTCAAAACCTCTTAAATTCCTTAAAATATGTTTAACTGACTCAAATTTTTCTTAAAATTTTGAAAAATCATTGAAAATGTAAAAAAATTGCCTTAAAATCTTCCAAATTTTCCCAGAAATTTTAAGAAAATTTGTTTATTCTCTTGAAACCTTTAAAAATTCTTTTGAAGCTTCTAAAGTTTTTCTTTGAAATCTTTAAAAATCTAAATTTTGTAAACACTTTTAAAATTTAAAATTCTTTTTGAATCTTTTCAAATCTTATAAATATTTATTGAATTTATTCGATTTTTTTTGTTTTGTTTAATTTTACCAAATTGAAACATTTTGCTTTAAAATATTCTAAACTATTTTTCGAAATTTTAGTATATCATTTGAAATCTTTTGAAATCTTTTTCAATTTTGTTTGAAAGTTTATTTTTCAAAATGAAAAATCATTTAAAATTTCCCCAAGAATCTATAGAAAATTCTTTTTGTTTTTAATCTTTTCAGAATTTCTAAACCTTCTCATCTTTTAAAATTATTCAAATTTTTTCTGAATTTCTTTTAAATTCTGCAAAATTAAAAAAATTACCTTAAAATCTTTCAGATTATACTTTGACAATTTTAGAAATCTTTTTAAATGTTTTGAAATCTTTTTAAATATTCTCTTCAAATTAATTTTTCAAAATAAAAAAATCATTTTAATTTTTCTTAGAAACCTAATGATTTTTTTCATTTTCTTGAACCCTTACAAAATTTTTAAAATAACTTTATAAGTTTCAATTCTTTTTTAATCGTTTTAAAACTTCTAAATATCTCTTAAACTTACTCGGATTTTTTCTAAAATCATCTAATATGGCAAAATTTTGCTTTAAAATCTTTTTAAAAATTTTAGGAAATAATTTAAAATATTAAAATTTTTTTTTCAATTTTCTCTTAGAATTCATAAAAAAATTCATTAAAAAATTTTCCATGAATCTTAAGAACATTCTTTTCATTCTCTTGACACCCTGCCACATTCAGTTTACCCAAAAATTGTTTAAATCCTGAAAAATAAAAATTGTCTTGAAGTCTTCCATATTCTTTTTCCACACATTTAGAAATCTTCGAAACTTAAAATTATTCTTTTAAAATAAAACCTAAACCATTTAAAATTTTCCCAGAAATCCTAAAAAAAAAATTAACCCGACCGGCAATCGGAAGTTCTGAGGTTCGATTCCCAGCGGAGCGAAAGGAGAAGATCTTTTTTCAGAAAAACATAAATTAAAAATAATTTTTAATTTATATCTCCATCTAGTCTGAAAAGACGTTAAAGATTTCTGTTATTCTCTGATGATAATACAGATTCCTTCAAAAATTTAAGTTGTACCATCTAGCAAAATAATGCGTGTTTTTTTCTGAAAAAAGTTTCTTCTCTCGATTCTTCTCTCGGAAAGCACCCGACCGTCGTTTTGCATTTTTTCAAATTTTAAATTATTTTGATATTTTTTCAGAACTTCTAAACATCTTTTAAAATGATTCGAATTTTTCCTAAAATTTTATAAAAAATCCTGCAAAATTAAAAAAAAAATTAATCTTCCAAATTCATTCTTGACAATTTTGGAAATCTTCTTAAATATTCTCTTAAAATTGATTTTTCAAGATAAAAAATCATTTTTAATTTTCCTAGAAATCTTAAGAAAATGATTTTCACTCTTTTGTAGCCTTTCACAGTTCTTAAAAATCTTCTAAATTTTTTGTTCGAAATCTGCAAAAATCTAGATTTTGTTTTAAATTAGGCCGTGGGTTAATTGCACTGAAACTTCGGTACAAATAGCCGGATTTTTTCGGTCTACGTAGCAACTTCGTTAAAATTATTTGAAATCATTAAAACAATTTTTATTAATTTTGAATCTTTCCAAAACTTCTAAATATCTCTTCAACTTACTCGAATTTTTTTTAGAAATAGGTGTTCAATATTTATTTATACATAAAAATTCAAAACAATTTTACTTAAAAATTAAAATCCTTTTAATAGAACAATTAAAATTGTAACGTTCAAAGTTTACTTTTTTTGTTATTATATTTATTAAGCAATTGTTCTTTTTCTTAATTAAAAAATTTCAAATTTTAAAATTGTAGACTGAATTTTTTTTTGGAACTGATTCTGAATCGTCTTGTATAATCAATTATTCACTTTTTAATCCTTAAAATACAGTTCAATTTAAAAAATCATTATAATGTATATTCACAGTTCATCAACTATAAAAATGTTTTTTATCAAAAATTGTAGATTTCAAACGCTTTTAATTTGTAATTTTTTAAGTCTTTAAAACTGCATTATAAAATTATTTAAATTAAAAATTAAATCTAAAATGGAATATTTTTAAAGTAAAATATTTTAGAATTACGCATTGTATTGATATCAGAATGGAAAAAGATAACAATTCAACTAATTATTTAAAAAACTGTTGAAATCAAACTTGGAGAGATTTTTTTCTAAAAATTTGTCAAATTCTCGGTCAAAAAATAAATTCACTGTCATCAAGTGTTGAGTTTTTAAGTTAAATAGTTGAATGGTTTAAAAAACAGTTGGCTTTTAAACAGAAATTACGAATTTTCAAGAAAAAAGATAATTTTTAATCAAAAAAGATGATTTTTCTATCCATAGAAGATAAATTTTCAATACAAGAGGACAAAAAGATGGAAAAATAAAAATTTTAAACAATGAGATATGATGAATCTACAACAAAAAAATGAATTTTTAACAAAGTTATTCAACTTTTAATCAAAAAAGACAACTTTTCAACCAAAAAGACGAATTTTTTACAAAACCGTTAATTTTCAACCAAGGGAATGGATTTTCACCCAAAATGAATCTTCAATAAAAAAAATTTTTTTAACAAATAAAGATTTTTCAGCTAAGAAAAAAAAGTTCATTCAAATTGTTCAACTTCGAATCCAAAAGATGGACTTTCTGTAAAAATTAATAATTACATAAAAAGGTTTTTTAACAAAATAATTGAAATTTCAATCAAATAGTGGAATTTTCAACGAAAAGACGATTTTTTGATTAAAAAGTTGACTTTTCAAATTAAAAAATTAAATAATTTAAAAAAACAGTTGGATTTTAAACCGAAAAAATTAATTTTCAAACCCAAAAAATGACTTTTGAATAAAATGGTTGAATTTTCAACAGAAAAGTTAATTTTAAACAAAAAAGTTTATTTTCAGCGAGGAAAGATGAATTTTCAATCCAAAGGACGAATTTTCTATACAAAAAAATGAATGTGCAATAAAACAGTTGCATTCTCGACCAAAAAAATTGGCTTTTTAACCAAATTTTTGAAATTTTCACCAAATAGTATAATTTTCAACCCATATAAAAATGAATTTTGAAAAAACGGGTTTTCAATTAAAAAGTTGACTTTTCAAATTAAAAAAATCAAATTATTTGAAAAAAGTTGTAGTTTAAACCGAAAAGATGAAAATTTAAACAAAAAAATTACTTTTGAACAAAGTAGTTGAATTTTCAACAAAAAAGCTCATTTTAAACCAAAAAAGATGAATTTTTTATTCAAAAAGACAAATATTCAATAAAACAGTTGCATTTTCGACAAAAAAAGGTGGCTTTTTATAAAAACAATTTAAATTTCAACCAAATAGTGGAATTTTCCACCTATAAAGATGAATTTTCAAGGAAAAGACCATTTTTTCAATTAAAAAGTTGACTTTTCAAGTTAAAAAATTGAATAATCTAAAAAAATTTGGATTTTAAACCGAAGAGATAAATTAAAAACAAACTGCCCGGTGAGCGGGTCCTTTGGTGATTGTGAATTCTCTTTTGTGAAAGCTCCTTCGGCTTTAACGAACACATTCTCATCGCGTATCTCGTGCTTCACACTCGATTTTGTCGAAATATTAAATTTATTTCTGTACTTAGGCCTGGGATGGATTATTCAGATATTGCAAAATAAAGTACACATTTTATTTATCATGATTACTTTAACAAATTTGTTCTTTATTTTGCATTAAATTTTATTTTCAGCTACCCTGAAAATTCATTGTCATGTTTTTATAATTATAAAACTGCGTCCTATTAAAAAAACAAACAATTTTGTTCTTAAACATTGCAGTGTATAACTTGTGTCGTTTTTCCATAAATTTAATTTGTTCATTTTCAATGTTATTTTTTGCGATTTAAACCAAAAATGCTTATCCTAGCATTAAGTGGTTCTAAGAAAATTTGTAGATATACTTTAAAGGAAAAATTTTGTTAAATAAAATGTTATTGTAGCTTGTGTCGTTTTTCCAAAAAGTTAATTTTATTATTTTTAATGTATTTTTACAACAAAAGTTTATAACATATTTGTGGATCTTTTTTGGTTGAACGTCTTTTCATTCTTATTTTTTCGATTAAAAACAAAAATTGTAGATCCTTTTTGGTGAAGAACTGTTGTCTATTATTTTTTTTCGTACCTTGTGTTGTTTTTCAAAAAATTAAATTTTTTATTTTTAGTATGATTTTCTACGATTAAAACAAAAACTACGCGTTCCATCAAAAAATTATTAATCACAAATTTATAGATCTTTTTTGCGTGTAGGTAGAACTTTTGTTGCACCATTTTTCAAAAAATTTAATTTGTTTATTTTTAATGTTATTTTTCATGATTAAAAAAAACTACGCATCCAATCAAATAATGATTAAGATCAAATTTGTAGTTTTTTTGGGCGAACAACTTTTATTTATTTATGTATTTATTTTTTGTAGCTTGTGCCGTTTGTCCAAAAATTTAATTTTGTTATTTTTAATGTTGTTTTTTACGAATAAAGCAAAAACTAAGCGTCCTATCAAAAAGGGATTAATGAAAAATTTGTAGACCTTTTCTGGGTGCACAATTTTTATCTTTTTTCGTATCTTGCATATTTTGACTGCAAAATTCGAGGCAAAATTGAATTTTTCATTATTTTTTGTGCGACCAAAATTTGAATTTTCGATTTTTTAAAGGAAATTCAAAAAGCTGTTGTGATAATCTTGTAAGGCTCTCAAAAAGCAACGTTGTTCTTTTCCAGACTTTTTTTATATCGTGCGTTGTTTGGATTAAAATTTTCATTTTCGTTTTTTTTTTAATTCTGTAAATGCTATAACTCTGATAATTTTCTTTTTATCGAAAAAAAGTCGTAAGGATAAATTATTCAACTTTTCGAGTACTAAAAATAGCCGTACATAGAATTCTTACATCTTGAAAGAAAATTGTCTTACAATTTTGAGAATGCTCTTACTTTTTGAATTTTTATCAAAAATAGCTGGTTAACGAACTCGACCTTTCTTTTTGGTCCCCAAAACTGTGTGCCGAATAGCAACCTAATCCGATTAGTCTTTCAAAAGTTACGCGATATACAGACAACAACGACGACAGATAGACACCATCGTAAACCCGGTTTTTTTATTCAGGGGGTCTAGAAACGTGAAAATTTAAAAAGAAATCTGCGATAGTCAGTTTTTAAAATAGAAAATTTTCTTCTAAAATAGCTAAATGATATTCAATTTTCTTTCATTTCTGGTGAAAACGAACTTTTTTTAAAAATATTCAACTAATGTCTTCTAAAAAATTCGCCTTTTTGGATTCAACTATTTTCTTGAAAATTCGTTTCTTTTAGATGAAAATTCAAGTATTTGGTTATAAATTAAACTTTTTTGTTTAAATCATTTTTTTTTAAATTCAACTATTTTGTTAAAAATTCATCTTTTTTAGTTGCAAATTCAAATTTCAATTTTTTTCAAATTTTCTTTTTTGAATATCCAACTATCTTATCTTCTCGAAAATAGAAAATTTTCTACCAAAATAGATCAATCTCCTTTCATTTTGGTTGAAAATAAACTTTTTTGTTAAATATTATCAACAGACTTTTAAAAAATGCGTCTTTTTGCGTTGGAAATTCAACTATTAAGTTAAAAATTAACTCTTTTGGTTGAAAGTTAACTTTCTTATTGATAATTGAATTATCTGCTGAAAAATTAATGTTTTTGGCTTGGAAATTCAACTATTTAGTAAAAAATTCAACTATTTTCTTGAAAATTCGTCTCTTTTGGTAAGAATGTAAAAATGAATTTTGAATAAAATAGTTGAATTTTTAACAAAAAAGTTCATTTTCAACCATGAAAGATGAATTTTCTATCCAAAAAGACAAATGTTCAATAAAACAGTTGCATTTTCGACCAAAACAGATGGTTTTTTAACCAAATATTTGAAATTTCAACTACATAATGGAATTTTCAACCTACAAAGATGACTTTTCAAGTTAAGAAATATATTAAATTAATAAACAGTTGGATATTAAACCGAAAAGATGAATTTTCAACGAAAAAATAACTTTTTAATAAAAAAGATGAATTTTCAACAAAAAAATTAATTTTTAAAAAAAGAAAGATGAATTTTCAATCCAAAGGACCAGTTACAGAAAGTTACATTTACGACCAAATACTTTGATCTGTAGCCAAATAGTTAAAATTTGTAAGCCAAAAAGACCAATTTTTTTAGCAGAAGATACTAATTTTCAACCAAAAATTTGAATTTTTAACCAAATAGTTGCATTTTCAAACAAAAGAGACGAATTTTCAAGAAAATATTTGAATTTCCAAGCCAAAAAGATTAATTTTTCTGCAAATAATTGAATTATCAATAAGAAGTTAACTTTCAACTTAATAGTTAAATTTCCAACGCAAAAAGACGCATTTTTAGAAGTCAGTTGAATATTTAACAAAAAAGTTCATTTTCAACCAAAATTAAAGAAAATTGATCTATTTTGGTAGAAAAATTTATATTTTCGAGAAGATAAGATAATTGGATTTTCAGAAAAGAACATTTGAAAAAAATTGAAATTTGAATTTTCAACTAAAAAAGATGCATTTTTAACAAAATAGTTGAATTTTCGACAACAAAATTATTTAAAAAAAAAAGTTTCATTTATAACCAAATACTTGAATTTTCATCCAAGAGACGAATTTTCAAGAAAATAGTTGAATCTTCAAGTCAAAAAGACGAATTTTTTAGAAGACAGTAGTTGAATATTTTACAAAAATATTCGTTTTCACTTTTCTACGGCATAAAAGATAAATAATTTTCTGTCCAAAAAGACGGATTTTCTACTTTTTCAAAAAGTTGAATTTTCAACAGTTTGTAGATAGGAAATTTTCGATTTTCAAGATGATAGTTGAATTTGAAAACAAGAAAAATTGAATTTTCAACCAAAAAAGATGACTTTTTTAGGCATAAAAGATGAATAATTTTCTATAAAAAAAAAACGGATTTTCTACTTTTTCAAAAAGTTTAATTTTCAGAAAATGATTAAATTTTCAGCAAATTAGTTTGAATTTCGAACCAAAAAAAAAGAACTTTTGTTATACTTTCAAAAGTACGCAAAACACTTATAATATTTTCTACCGATTTCCTCCTTTTTGTATATTGATCCACGTGACTTATCAAGGATGGAGATAAACATTTTGATACACAATTTGAAAATTATTAAATTTATTTATGTAACGCAGGCATGATTTACGCGTTTTATCAGCGCCTTTTTAGTTATGAACAAAGTTAATTTGCAACTTAATATTTTCTACCAACATAGTTGAATTTTCAACGCAAAAAGACGATTTTTTTAGAACACAGCTGAATGTTAAACAAAAAAGTGCATTTTCAACCAAAATAAAATAAAATATATAACTTTTTTGGTAGAAAATTTTCTAGTTTCAACAAGTTGATTTTTCTAACAAGAAAGTTTGAAAAAAATTTTTAAAAATCTTTTCAACAGTTGAATTTTCAACTAAACAAAATAAATTTCTAAACAAAATAGTTTAATTTGCAACTAAACAAGATACATTTTTAACAAAATAGTTGAATTAAAAAAAAAAATAATAATTTTGAACTAAACAGTTGCATTTACAGCCAAATACTTGAATTTTCAACCAAAAGAGACCAATTTTCAAGAAAATAGTTGAACCGAATCAAATTTTTAGAAGGCAGTTGAATGTTTAATAGAAAGAAAAGATCATAAAAAATTTAACTGTTTTAATAGTAAAATTTTAAACTTGGCAATGTATATTTAAGCGTAAAATGTAATTGGGGGGTCACCAAATATTGTAAAAGCTTGTAAAAGCACACAATGGAGAAATAAATCTATCTATCTAGTAAAATTTTAAAGAAGATAGTTGAATTTTTAAACATGAAAATTTGAAAAACATTGAAAATTGAATTTTCAACAGTAGAAAATTGAAGAAAATTTAAAGAAATTTGCAAGAAAATATTTGAACTTTCAAACCAATTTTTTTTTTAAATCGAAAATTGAATTTTTAATAGTTGTAGTTTCAATTAAAAGAATAACAAAATAGTTGAATTAACAACCAAACAGGATGCCTTTTCAACAAATGAATGAATTCTCAAGAAAATAGTTGAAATTTTAACCAAACAGAATTACTTCTCAATAAAAAACATTTGGATTTTTTTATTCGAATTTATATTAATAATTTTCATTAATTCGAATGCTCATCAAAAATTTCCCCGCGGCCATATAACCATGCAGTGAAATGAAAAATTTTCTTTTTTAAAATTGATTTTTAACACTCTAAATAACATGAGATATCTCAGTGAAACACCACAAACATTTTGCGAGACAAGTAGAAAATCTCAAAAGTGAAAAATTACTTTGATAAAATCGATAATATAAAATGAAAATTATTTTATTTTTTATTAAAATTTTTTCAATCAGTGAAAAATTTCAAAAAAAAAATTACTTTGTCATAAAATCATTGAAAAAATAATAGCGGAAAAAAATTTCAAGATAAAAATGTAATTTTAAATTGTTTAAAGAATTTAAATTTACAATTTGAAATTGCAATTAAATTATTTAAATGGATCTTTCACCAAAAAGTTCTTGGAAGGTCATAATTCTCTAAAAAAGCGAAAAATTCGAATATTTTGAATCTTAACTCACCTTGTAGGTCATTTTGATTTTTGTTACTATATTCAGGTTTCGACACATTTAGGTCCAGTGTGAATTTTAATTCAATGAGGATTATAATATTAATAACGTTAACACATTAATTTTCACCAAAATAGTTGAATTTTGAACTCAAAATGATTTTTATTAAAAACAATTTTCAACAAAGAAAAAAAGTAATTTTCAGCAAAATAGTTAAATTTTTAACCAAAGTGATTAATCTTCTACCACAACAAAATGAATTCTCAAAGAAATGTATATTAGTTGATATTTCCATGGAAAAAGATTTTAATTTGCTATCAGACACAGTTGAATTAAACCAAAAAATACAATTAAAAAAAAATCCAAGAGTTACATTTTCAGTTAAAAGAATTAAATTTCAACTGAAAAGAAATGAATTTTCAATCGACAAAGAAATGAATTTTCAACTGAAATGATGAAGAGTCAGCCAAAAAAATAATTAATAAACAAAAATTTAGTTGAATTTTCTCAACAAACAAAAAATTAACAAAATGTATAAATTTTCAAGCCCAAAAAAATACATTTTCAACCGAAAATAGGATAGTTAAATTTTCAGTTAGAAAAATAAATTTTCTACCAAAAAAAAATAATTTTCAACAAAATAGTTAAATTTTGAACAAAAAAAAAAGGTTTTTCAACTAATATGATGAATTCGATTTTTTAACAAACATGGAATAGTTCAATTTTCAGTTTAAACAAATTTTTAACAAAATAGTTTAATTTTGAACAAAAAAATTGTTTTCCAACTACAATGATGAATTATTTGCCAAAAAAATTTATTTTTTACAAAGTACTTCTACATTTAACAAAGCAGTTGAATTTTCACCAAAAAAAGATGAATTCTCAACGCAAAATGTAGTAGTTCATATTTCCACCAATAAAAATGTTAATTTTCAATCAGAAAGAATTGAATTTAACCAAAAAATACGAATTTTCAAACAAATACATGAATTTTTAACTAAAAAAGATAAATTGTCAAGCAAAAATGGAGAAGTTACTTTTTCAATTTAAATAATTAATTTTCAACTGAAAAAATGAATTTTTAACAAAATGATTACTAGTTGGCAAAAAAAATTAATTTTTAACCAAATATTTATGTAGTTGAATTTGCAAACCAAAAGATTTTCTACGAAAAAAGACACATTTTCCACAACAAAAAAAGAATATTCAACGAAATAAAACAATTTCCATCAAAATAGTCAAATTTTCAATTAAAAAAATGAATTTTCAAACCGAATAAAATAAATTTAAAAAAAAAAACGAATATTCAACGAAATAAAATAATTTTCAACAACATCGTTAAATTTTAAGCAAAAAAAAAGGTTTTTTCAACTAATATGAATTCCATTTTTTAACAAAATAGTTACATTTTTGTATCTAAAGAAATGAATTTAAAAAGAAATGAAACAGTTAAATTTTCAACCCAAAACATAAATTTTCAAGCGAACATGGAATAGTTCAATTTTCAGTTTAAACAAATGTTTAACAAAAAAGTTTGATTTTGAAAAAAATGTTTTTTAATTTCCAATCAGAAACAATTGAATTTAACTAAAAAATACGAACATTCAAAAACATAAATGAATTTTTATCTAAAAAAGATCAATTGTCAAGCAAAAACGGAGAAGTTACATTTTCACGTTAAATAATTAATTTTCAACTAAAAAAAATGAACTTTCAACCATCTAAAGAAATTAATTTTCAACAAAATGATGACTGACAAAAAAAATTAATTTTTAACCAAATATGTAGTTGAAATTTCAACCCAAAAGATGAATATTCAACCAAGAAGATTAAATTTCTATCAATAAAAACAAAATTTCATCAGAAAATGGTATAGTTAAATTTTCAGTTAAAGAAGCGAATTTTCAAAAACCAAAAAAATAAATATGAATATTTTTTAAGTAATGAGAATACTTTTCCACCAAAAAAGAATTTAAAACAAAATAAAATGCTGAATTGTCGCCTAAAACAGATAAATTTTCCGTAAAAAATTTATTTTTAACAAAATAGTTCTACTTTCCAATAAGTAGTTGAATTTTCAACCAAAAAAAGATTAATTCTCAAAGAAAAATGTAGCGTTTGATATTTAAATCAAAAAAGATTTTACATCATTTTAAACCGATAAATTTTATTTTTAAGAAAGTAATTCTACTTTCAACTAAGTGGTTGAATTTGAAACCAAAAAAAGATGAATTCTCAACGAAAAATGTAATAGTTGATATTTATATCAAAAAAGATTTTAATTTAAGCAAAAAACAGTTGTATTCGACCAAAGACGAATTTTTAACCTAACATCTGTAATTTTTCACACAAAAAATATGCAATTTCTACCAAAATAGATGAATTTTCAGTCAAAACAATAATTTTTTGTTACAAAATTGTTGAATTTTCAACAAAATAATCAAATTACCTTCAAGTTCAGTATATGCATTTCACAAAAAGTAATACATTATTCAGCCTGAATTCAACAGAATAAAATTTGCTGGGCCGTTTAATTTGTCCCCTGACGCTTTGAAAATCGTTTTTCGAAAATTAAAATTATCAACATTCTGATGCAATATTTAAAATGTATTGATTTTGTTACAGAAAAAAGTAATTTAATTTTTTTGTCAAGGATTCTCAATTTAAAATCTCGTATTTAAAAAAAAATGGAGTAATACATACCTTATACTTTTAAAATCCTCGAATTTGTACCCTTTTAAGAGATGCTGATCTATTTTCGAAACCTAGACTTAAAATTATTTGTAAATAATACGAAATTCAAATAAAATAAATTTGACATTAGCAATTGCTACTCAAACACTTTTCTGTTTTCCTCATCAACACTTGGTTCCTTGAACAAAAATCCCTGACAATTCTAGGCATATTTTAAAACAATCGATTTGGAATACGTACACAGTTTCGCGAGTTTATCATAAATAATGGTTTTTTTCTTCATTTTCTAGGGATTTAATTAAAAAGTTTAATTTAGCCAGATTTGACAAAATATATTACAAAATATTCATAAATATATTAGTACCATCGAATAATAATTCAATAATAATAAAATTATAATTAATCATTTTTGAATTTGTATCTAAAGCTCATGAATTCGAATTTCAATTCAAATTTTTATTGTATCTTCTTATACTTAAAATGTAGTGCATATTTAGTTAAAATTGATGTGGGCACGATATTAATTTCATCAATTTTTAACAAAAGAGTTTAACTTTCAACTAAAATGATGAATATTTAACCAGAATACTTGCATTTTTAACAAAAATGATAATATTTCAAACAAGAATATTGCATTTCCACCAAAAAATACGATTTTTCTACAAAATACATGAAATTTCTACAAATAAGTTGAATTTGGAATTGAAAAAGATCAACTTTCAACCAAAAATTGAATAAGTTGTTGAATTGTCAGTTAAAAAAATTAATTTTCAACTAAAATGATGAACCTTTAACTGGAATAGTTGCATTTTTAACCAAAAATATCATTTTTAACGAAGATTAATGTCTACCAAAAAAGACGAATTTTCAACAAAAATAAACTCGAAAATAAATGAATTTTCAACAACAAGATATATTATCAACCAAAAATTGAAGTTAAATTTTCAGTTTAAAAAATTAATTTTTAATCAAAGAGATTAATTTTTAACTAAATTTATGGAATCTTCAACTAGATTTAGTTAAATTTTCAGTTACAAAAATTAATTTGGGAAAAAAATTTTTTTTTGTCGAAATAGTTAAATTTTGAACCAAAGAGTTAATATTTCAATTAAAATGATGGATAATTCAATTGGATTAGTTACATTTTAAGTTTAAAAAAATATGTTTCAACAAACAAAAAAAAAAATTTGAAAAAAAAATTGATTAATTCTGAACTAAAAGGATAAATCTTTAACTGAAATCGTTGAATTTTCAACAAAGAATAATTTCTACCAGAAAATATGAATTTCAACAAAATACATGAATTTTCAACTGAAAAAGAAGAACTGTCAAAGTGATGAATTTTCAACTAAAAAGATGAATTGTCAACTAAAATTATGAATCTTCAACTGGAATAGTTAAATTAAAAAAAAAGATCAATTTTCAACTAAAATGATGAAGCTTTAACTGAAATAGTTGAATTTTCAACCAAGAAGATTAATTTCTACAAAAAAGACGTATTTAATTAATAACAAACAAACAAAATTTCATCGAAATAGTTAAATTTTGAACCAAAGACTTAACTTAAAATGATGAATATTCAACTGGAATTAATTTCTACCAAAAAAGACGTATTATGAACAAAATACATGATTTTTCAACCAAAAAAGATAAATCTTCAACCAAAAATTAAATAGTTAAATCTTCAACCAAAAATTAAATAGTTATATCTTCAGCTAAAAAAATTATTTTATAATAAAAGAGATTAATTTGTAACAAAATTGATTGAATATTCAACTGAAGTAGTTAAATTTTCAGTTACAAAAATTAATTTGTAACGAAAAACATAATAACTTTCATCAAAATAGTTAAATTTTCAACCAGAGTTAATATTTCAAATAAAATGATGAATATTTAACTGGAATTAATTTCTACCAAAAAGACGTATTTTCAACAAAAATACATGATTTTTCAACCAAGAGATAAATTGTCAACTAAAAATTGAATCGTTAAACTTTCAGTGAGCAAAATTAATTTCGAATAAGAGATTAATTTTTAACTAAATTAATGGAATATTCAACTGGATTAGTTAAATTTTCAATTACAAACGTTAATTTGTAACAACAACAAAATTAATTTTCATCGAAATACGTAGTTAAATTTTAAAACAAGAGTTACTATTTCAATTAAAATGATAAATATTCAACTGGAATAGTTGAATTTTAAAACAAAAATATTAATTTTCGACTAAAATGATGAATCTTGAACTATAGTAATTAAATTTTCAATAAAAAAAGACGAATTTTCAACTAAAAAAGATAATTTTTCAACCAAAAATAGTGAATAGTGAAATTTTAAGTTTAAAAAATGAAGGTTCAACCAAAGAGATGAATTTTTAATTAACAAATGATGGAATATTTATCTAGCATAGTTAAATTTTCAGTTAAAAAAAAAAAGAATTTTCAACAATATAGTTAAATACAGTAATATGAAGCTAGTTTTAAAAACGAAGAATAATTTTTATTAAATTTTATATTGCAATCTAAAAAAAAGCACGCCCTCGAAAAAATTCCCTCACAATTCCAGGGTTTTCAGATAGGATATATATCCCGTTGAACCTAATTTCTCATCTTTCCTCCCTAAAAATAATACAAAACACAAAAGAGTTTAATATAAAATAGTTGTACGTTCCGAAATATTAATTTCTCTCACAATTTCTTCTAAAATACTTTAAAAAGTAATATGTTTACTAAGAAAAAAAGAAAACAAAAATAACGAGTGACTTGTATAAAAATCAATCTCATTTTCAATCCTTTTCTTCTCGAAATTTCCTTTATTTCTTCACAAGACACAGATTGCTTATTAATGATATAATGTATATACAATCGTAACATTGCATTCACACAATTCACTTCTGTGTTGTATTGAATTTTTGCCTTTTCTGTAACACCATTTCAACGTCAAAATTGACATCATTTTTAATTCAACCATTACAGTCAACAATATTGGAGCAAAAAAAAAACAAAAAAGAAAAATTCAACCCTTTAAACGTCTATATCACTATTATGTTGTATTCTTATTCAAACACGAGATTGAAGGCAAAGGTACGAAGAGATAAAACATCCTTAAAAGATTGTATTTTAATCACTTTCTTGATCAACGAGTTCTTTTCCATTTAAATTTAATTAAGAGTTACTTAAGTAATATGACTATAAAACATAAAGCGAATGATGAAGATGAAGATAAAAAGGAAAGCTTTTCTTTAAGTAAATGCAAGGTTGTGCGTATATACGTGTACGAAACTTTGAAACCAGCACGCTAATAAAATGACTTTTTTATATTTAATCGCGCTTTTAATCTACTGTACGGCTTTTCGAAAAAAAACGAGAACATTTTTCTGTCCCTGCTTTCCGATCCACTCTGTAATTATTTTCTGCGTAAAATGGCTGCATTAAAATTTGTTTCCTCCAAATTTTCACAATTTTTGGTTCTTTTTTAAATTAAAATACTTTAGTTTTTATTCTGGAATAAATTGCTAACAAGTTGTGTTTTAACTCTTGGATTCCCGTTATCGAAATTTACCACGGAAACAAACCCTCGATGTCGGCAACAGATCGGTAAGAGGAATCTACAATAAAACACCAGCGTGTCAATTTACTTTTTTTGGAGAATGTAGACAAAGAGGCGTGTTTTGTTTGTTAGCAATGACCGAAAAAAAAATATTGTCGGTATTCTCGTCTGTCTTTCATTTATTCAGGGAACGTTTATATAAAATAATGATCGATACATCGTTTAGCTGCTAAATCGTATCATCTGGCTTCATTGATTCAATGTAGAAAAGGTAGGAGCTCTAAATTTAATTTCTTTTAACTTGCGTCTCAGGTACAAGTTCACTCAAGCAAGATCGTACAATTCTAAGAGCTGCACTCACACTCTCTCTCTCTCTCTCTTTCGTGAATCACAAAAAATCTACGAGAAACAATATAATTCTTGCCTCCCGACGGACGTTCGATTAAAAGTCAACTCGAATTAGCTAGTCTTGTCACAATTTATTATTGTAAATATAATATATTTACACATATACCTAAGTTTCAAATATCGTAACATCATCCTTGATGAAGGCGTGAATTTTTGGTTGTTTTTTTTTTATTTGTTTGTTTTACTTTAAAGAATAACAATCATAGTAAATAACTAAGAAAGTAGCTCGTAATCAAGAGTTATGACAATTGATGCACAAGTACGACGTAATTGTGTCCCGTTGGATAAACTGTCTCTTTTTTTCACTCTCCCTTTCTCTCCCTCTCTATCCCTCACTGGGTCGGGTTTTTAAGAATCTGTAAAAATGTAAAGCTACGTCGGTGGTTTGCCTTCGCGCACGCGGATTACTTGATTCTTGAATCGTGAACTTTGCACGGATACAACTCGAGAGGAAAAGTTCCTATAAATGTATTTCTATACAAGCCAAAAAACTTGGCGTACCTAGGAAATACGATTCGGGATTTTTAAATATATGACTAATTGTAGAAACGCGCGCGAATTTTCACGCGTAACCGACTTGGGTTTTTTTTCCGAATATCGTATAAAAATTATAAAACAGAAAGGGGGACCTTCAACATGCTCGCTTCGGGATAAGAAGGTCAGGTTTAGGAATTCCGACAAGATTCTTTTTGTTGAGAGAATTCAGCATGCTAACGGGTGGAAGCGAACATGTTGAAATTAGATTCCTATGGAGGTTTATACACATGGTAAGTGTTTAATAAAGAAGGCCATCAAGGCCTCTAGGCCTTTCACATATGGGATTGAAATTAAACTCAGAGTTTCCGCTTCCCATCCGAAAAAATTCTCGGCTCACTGTTTCGCTCGAGAACAGGCAGCGTTTCGAGAAAAAGAATAGACCCTAGTGTCAGCATCACCGGTTGCTCCCTAAGGCATTAAAAAAAATGAGCGATAAGGAGTAATGTGCTTTCCTATTCCGTCGTTTGCACTTGAGAAGAATGACAAGACGAAGACGTAATTTACTCGCAAGATACTGTTGCATGAAACGGTTCAAACTTGGAGAACAAGAGATCAATGGTGGCTTTGAGCAGATGCCAAATGTAGATTCATGTACAGCGATTCACTACTTTGGTGGGGTTGTTCAAACTCGAAATACCGTATTAACTCTACGGTTCAAGTTCTTCTTTTTTTTTTGTTCAAGTTAAAAGAAAATTTTAAACGGTTCTAGACCTGGGTTTTTATAAACGAGGCCATGTACGCGTTAATTAATTACGTATCTCATTCTGCAAAAGTGTACTGTATTATGCGCTAATAATAACGATGTTATGAATGTGAAACCGTCGATAGTAGCAGTGGGAGGAGTAGTAGAGCTGTAGCAGCAGTAGTAGTTCAAGATCTCGTACTGTTGATGATGATGTAATTTCTTGTGGACTGGTACCTGACGATTATCCCAGAGATGGGAAGTCATGCTCGTCGTCCACCTTTGGAGCGTTCTGACGGCCACGAGGCGATCGTTGCTCCGGCACCACAGCCTGCAATTTCAAAGCATCCTCAATCTGCAGAATTAACAGAAGAAGAAACCCAATTTTATTTCACTGATTATCACGGTAAAGAAGGACACAAATAGCTATGCTCATCAGAAGGAACCTTTCTTTCCACGACTGAGAAAATTTGATTTTTAGTTTTTAACTTTACGGAAATTTCATTTCTCAATTCAAGTCGCCTAGTGGAGTTGAAAACCCCCAACTTCTCCTTTCTACCCACTAATTTGAGTAATAAGACTTTTAAATTAAAAGCAATCAAAATGATGAAACTTCATGCATTATGCTTTTTAATGAAAAGTTTTCAAGTTTCTTTTTAAAGATGCAATTATTAAAGTATAAATATTAGGGTGGCCGTAGGTCAAGGAACGTAAGGGAAAAGCCAAGGATTTTGAAGACAAAAAAATGGTAAGTCAGAAAAATTCGGTAAGAAGCATTTTACGTAACTGTCAAGAATAATCATGGCTGACACATTCACTTTTTAAAGATAAAGCCACTATAGTCACTTTTTAAAATGAAAAGATCACTTTAGTCACTTTTCTTAATAAATTTGAATTCAGGTCTATACCTATTTCTGAATTTTCTTGAATTTTTGAAATCTATGAGGGTATTTTAAAAGATTCCAAATTTTTAAACACATATTTCAATAATTTAAAGGGATTTCAAATTATTTCAAAGACTTTAGAGTATTTTGAAGAAATTTTCAAAAGCTTTAAAAAGTTTCAAAAGATTTGCCATATTTTAGGGTGTTTTAAAAGAATCCAAGGAATTTTTAATACATTTAAATAATTTGAAGGGATTTTAGGATATTTTTAAAATTAAAAAGAATTTTCAAGAGCTTTAAAAAGCTTCAAAGCATTTTCGAAAGATTTCAAAAGATTAAAAATATTTTTGTGTATTTTAAAAGGTTCCAAGGAATTTTTCATAGATTTTAATAATTTGAAAGTACTCCAAAGGATTTGCCATATTTTTGTGTATTTTAAAAGATTCCAAGGAATTTCCAACAGATTTCAATAATTTGAGGCGATTCCATAGGATCGTATGGTATTTTCAAAAGTACAAAGAATTTTCAACATTTTTAAACCGGTTTCCAAGTCTTTCGAAGAACTTCAAATATTTTTGTTTATTTTAAAAGTTTTCAAGGAATTTTTAATAATTTCAAGAGATTTCGAAGGATCATAAGATATGCCTAAAACTCCAACGAATTTTCAACAACTTTACAGTTTCCAAGGATTTCGAAATAATTGAATTATTTTTGTGTATTTTAAAGTTTCCAAGGATTTTTTCATAGATTTCAATAATTTGAAGGTATTCCAAAGGATTTAAAAGATGTTAGGGCATTTTTTTAAATACAAAAGAATTTTAAAGAGCTTTTAGAAGTTTCTAGAGATTTCAAAAGATTCAAAATGTTTTTAAAAATTCCAATACCTATATTTTACAAGATTTCCGAGGATTTCAAGGATTTTAAGGGATTTAAAAAGCTCTTAAGATTTTTTAATCAATTTTCCAGCATTTCACTAAATATCAGATTTATTGGATTTCAAAGAATTTATTCGTAAGAATTGAGGGCTTTGGTAGGATTTCAAATGTTTCAAGTTATTACCAAAGATTTTTAAGAATTTTAGGATATTTTTTAATATTCCAAGGAATTTTCAATTGATTTCAATAATTTGAAATGATTTCTAAGAAGTTTAGAGTATTTTATGAGAATCCAGGGAATTTTTAAGAGCTGTAAAACACTTCAAATAATTTTAAAAGATTTTAAGTGATTTCAAAGGAATTGAAACATTTAAGTTATTTTTGAAGATTCTAAGGTATTTTCACGAGATTTAAAAAATTTCAAATAATTTTGAAGCACTTGAAATATTTTAGGGAATTTTAAAAGATTCCAATGTAATTTACAAGATTTCCAAAGATTGGAATGATTTCAGGAAATATCATATTTCCCGGGATTTTGATATATTTTAATGGATTTCAAAGAATTTATTTGCAAGAATTTGAGGGCTTTGGTATGATTTCAAATATTTCAAGTTATTACCAAAGATTTTGAAGAATTGTAGGATATTTTTAAATATTCCAAGGAATTCTCAATTGATTTCAATAATTTGAATGATTTCTAGGAATTTTAGCGTATTTTATAAGATTCCAAGGTATTGCCAAGAGGTTTAACAAAGGGATTTCCCAACATGTCAAAGGAATTGAAATACTTTAGGGCATTTTTAAAAATTCCAAAAAGTTTTCAAGACCTTAAAGAATTGCAAGGGACTTCAAAAGATTTGAAATATTTGAAGGTATTTTTAAGGATTCCAAGGCATTTTCAAGAGCATTAAACAATTTTAATGGATTTCAAAACACTGTGATGGACTTCAAATATTTTAGAAAATGTTAAAACATTCCAAGGATTTTTTTTATTCACTTCAATAATTCGAAGAAATATACAAAAGATTTGAAATAGTTGAAGGTAGTTTAGAAGATTCCAAAGCAATTTCAAGAGATTTAAAAAATGTCAAGGGATTTACAAGAATTTTAAGGGATATGATTTTCAGGATTTCAATGATTTAATGAGATTTTAAAAACTCTCAAAGCATTTTAACCATTGTTTCAGGATTTTAGTAAATATCAAATTTCATAAAATTTAAGGGAATTTTATCATATTTTGGGAGATTTCAAAGAACTTATTCATAAGTGAGAAATTTCGTAGGATTTGAGATTTGAAAAGATTTTGAAATATTTTTTGCAATTCATTTGAATTCACATTAAATTCTTATCAATTTGGCCTGAATCCTTTTAAATTTTCTTGAAATCTTTGAATTCACTTGAATTCTCTAAATTCACCCAATTTGAATTGTTTTCAATTCACTTGAATTTTTTAAAATTAAATTTTATAAATTTGATCGAATTCTTCTAATTTCTCTCAAATTCACTAACATTTTACTGAAAACAATGGATTTGTAACATTTCTTCCAATACATGTAAATTGTTCGAAAGTCTCATGCGAATTCCTTTGAATTATTGTTAATTCAGATTAACATTAGTGACATTATTAATGCACATTAGTCATTTTGAGTCAATGTTTGGATTAGAAATTACACACTTTTGATAACAGTAAATTTAAACTTGCTTTATCCCTTTCATAAAAGATTCTACATTAAAAATGTTCCAGGATTAGAATTCTGGTCTTCAACTATTAATTTTTAGAGAAAATGAAAAATTAAGGAATTTTGAAAATAAGGTTTTCCGGCCATCCTGAAAATATGTATTAGCATGAAACCCATCTTTAAAAAGAAATGATATTTAAAAATAAAACATCGAAATCTAAATAAAGATTTAATCAAAGAAAAAAAACAGTCCGTAAAAAGAAAGAGGACACCTTTGAACATAAATGAACGAAATAAACCTGATTTTGAAAACTCACAGGAGCACCGCGAGGCTCAGCAGCATCCCTTGGTGGACCACCACGGCCTCCGAATCCACGACCACCATTGGGGCGGTCACCACGTCCTCCGCGTCCTCCACGGCCTCCACGACCGCCACCACCACGACGGCTATCGCTGAATTGGATATCAATATCGAAAACGCGTTTCTGCCTTCCAACTCGTTGGGGATACTCGGTAGCGACGTCATAATCTTCCTCGTCCTCATCCTCCTCTTCGCCTTCCTTCTTTTTCTCAAGAGCGTACATCTTCTTCCAGCGAGTCAAGTCTTCACCTTCACCAGCCTTGCGCAGATTGTATTGGGGCTTAGAACGGCTGCCTTGTTTCGCTTTCCATTCGTCCAAAGTAATTTCTCGCGATTCTTCCTCGGCTGGCTTCTCCTCGTTGGAGGTATTGGCCGGCTCACCCTCCTTTCCTTCGACAGCGGCCGTAGAGATATCAAGATCCGTTTTCTCAGCGTCCCAATCATTAGTTTCCGGGTTCAAACTTTCTCTGTGGAACAAGACAGTTGGTTAAAAAAGATGGACTGCTGAAAAAATTTCAAGACGGGATTTGCAGGGATCACAGCGGTTAAATAGTGCAATTTTAGGTGAAAAGGGGCATTTTTCCCCAAGAAAAGGAGAATTAAAAAGGATTTCACTTATTCAGGGTGTCTACTCAAATCCTGGAGAAAAAAAATTCCCTGACAACTCCAGGTATCTCAAGTTTTTTCCAGTTATAATTTGTCAGTACGGAGCCATTCTAATATTGTAAATAATGTTTTTTTTTCAGTTTCTAGGAATTTAATTATTGTGTTTCATTTACAAAGCTTCGATAAATTATATTACAAAATAGTCCTAATTACATATATTAACTGCTCTGTAGCACCAAAGATTCAATAAATCTAATCTAAAACTTAAATACATTAGCATCATCGATTAATTAATTTAATAATCTTCAATCATTTCTTGAATTTGTCTCGATAATACATGAATCTGAATAATTCAAACTTTCATTTTACCTTCTTATACTTGAAATTTACTGCATAATAAGGTAAAATTACTATATTAAATTCAATTTAAACAACTTCAAATTCTTAACTTTTCAAGTAAAATATTTCATTTTCAATGACATACATTAATTTTTAACCAAATAGTTGAATTTTTAAAGAAAAAGATTAATTTTCTACCAAAAACTACGATTTTTCAACAAAAAATACAGGAATTCTCAAGCAAATAGTTGATCCTTCGACTGATTTTTCAGTTTAAAAAATTAGTTTTAAAAAATTCAAACAAAAAGTGATGAATCTTTGAAAAATGAATTTTAAACAAAAGAGTTGAACTTTCAAGCAAGTAGTTTTATTTTGAACCAAAAAGATGAACTTGAAAAAAAACATTTTCATCCGAATAGTTGAACTTTGAACTAAAAGAGATAAATTTTCAACAAAAAATGGAATAGTCAATATTCAGTTAAAAAAATTAATTTTAAACAAGCTGATGAATTTTCAACTAAAATATGATGAATCTTCAAATAAAATAGTTGAATTTTAAACAAAAAGATATGATTTTTAAACTAAAATGATCAATCTTTCACTGGAGTAGTTGAATTTACAAGGAAAAAGATGAATTTTGAATCAAGATGATTAATTTATACCAAAAAGACGATTTTCAACAAAAAAAGAAAAATTTTCAACCAAAAATTGAATATTTTAATTTTTATTATTATTAGGTGTTAGTTGTTTTATATATTTGAATTTTTAGTTTAAAAAATTAATGTTCAAGCAAATGAAAATTCAACGAAAATGATGGAATAGTTACATTTTCAGTAAAAAAATTTTTTTTTCAATAGTTACATTTTCAAACGAATGAAACTTAAATTGGAACAGTTGAATTTTAAACCAAAAAGATGAATTTTCAACTACAAATGATGAATCGCCAACTAGAATAATTTAATTTTCAATCAAAAAGATTCAATTTATACCAAAAAAGACGAATTTTCAACAAACAACAAATTTAACAAAATAGTTCAAGTTTCAACTGGAATAGTTAAATTTACAGAGAAAAAATTAACTTTCATCCGAAGAAAAAACGATTTTTAACAAAAGAGCTTAACTTTCAACCAAGTAATTAAATTTTAATTCCAAAAAAGATGAAAACTGAACAAAAAATGTAGTAGTTGATATTTCAACCAAAAGAGATTTTAATTTTTCATCAAAACCAGTTCAATTTAAACAAAAAAGACGACTTTTCAGTATGAGTTGAATTTTCAACTCAGAAAGATTGTTCAGTCATAAAAGAGAACAAATTTCAAACTGTTGAATTCTTAAGCAAACAGATAACTTTTCAACTAAAAATTATGAATATTTAACTGGAATACTTGAATTTTCAAACAAGAACATTAATTTTATACCAAAAGACGATTTTTCACCAAAATACATGAATTTTCAACTAAAAAAGACCAATTTTCAACCGAATAGTTGTATTTTGAACTACAAAGGATCAATTTTCAACCAAAAAATTGAATAGTTAAGTATTCAGTTAAAAAAATTTATTTCAAAGAAAAAAAGACGAATTTTCAACAAAGTAGTTAAATAGAGTAATATAAAGGTTTTGTTTACAAATAAAGAATCATTGCTATTAAATTTTGTATTGCAATTTTTTAAACAATTAAGCACGCTGTCCAAAAAATTCCCTGACGTTAAAAAAAATTCCCGGACATTTCCAGGTTTATTCCAGGTATATAAAAATTCCTCGAAAATTCTAGCTTTTCCAGGTAGGGTAGACACCTTGTATATTAAAATTTACCGTAATATTAATAAATGAGAATACAAGCAAATCATTTCAACACGTATACTTGATTCTTTAAGAATTTTGTTTACAATGAACCCATTTTTGGAAAAAGGTTGGTGATCTAGTTTTGTACTGCCATCCTTCAATTATACTTTTTTGAGATTTTAATGCGCTATTTTTCGCATACTACTTTTAATTTCCAAAATTTTCTTTCAACAACCTACGGACTATAACAACATCTAATCCTTACGGCTTATTCTTGATATTTTCTTCAGTAGTCTTCTGATTTTTCAAGTATTCCAATATCAAAAAGTCAACTTTTCAGATTTTCACGATTTTAGTGGATTTTTAAATTTGAGGGGGAAAAGGGTATGGACTGTGATCCCTGGATTTGTCTTGTTCTTTGAATCCTTGTTGGTACTTACTCAATCTCGTCGTTGGTAGATCCCCAGTTGTGGCTACCAGCGCCATCTTTCTTGTCAACTGGTTTCACTCCACTGTAACCAGGTCTGCTTTTATTATTTAGTGTTTGAGACAAATTTGAGGTTTACAAAATGTATTTGAAACATAATTCTCAAAACTGTTGACATTACAGGGTGTCTACTCAAATCCTGGAAAGATTCCTGACAAATGAAGGTTTTTCCCAGATATCTCTCGATTATATCTGGTATGTATGAAATTTTGCGAGTTTATTATAAATAATGTTATTTTGTTCACTCCTCTTAAATATCTAAAGGAATAAAAATATTTATACGGAAAACTAAACTAAATAATTGCGTTGTTCCTTTAGCCCATGGAATTGAATACAATTAAAAGAAATTTTTATTTTGCCTAAGAGATAAATTTCCCTGAGATTAGTGAAAAGTCAAAATGATGAAAAAAAGTTTGATTAAAACTGTATAAATCCAGTACTAAAAAAATACTTTTACAAATAAAAAATATTGTTATTGAATTTTATATTAACATTTTTAAAAATGTTAGCTCGAAAAAAATTCCCTGGCAACTCGAGGTTTTCTAGGTGTGTAGACACCCTGACGTTTTAATTTCTTTGCAGTCACAAATTTGAAAACTGATCACACTTTTAAGTTAAAAAATGTGTTGCGAAAGCATGCAAAATGTGTTAGATGATAAAATCCTTACCTCGGCAGCCTGTTTATGGGCATAGGCAAAAAAAATATATAATAAATTGTCAGTTTCAATGATTAGCTTTTTAGATACTAAATATTAACAAAATTGATAATTGATTAGATTTTACACTAGTAAATATAAAAATAATTCTAAACGAATGTTTCCCAAGGGTAATCGGTTTTTAAATCACAAAATTTATTGATAAAAAATCAAAGGTGATTTATTCTCACATGGTCAAAAAAAGACTCACAAAACAGTGAGACTTGAATTGAATCAAACTGCCCTTTCAGGCCTCAGACTCATTTGAGAAATTCAAAATAGTGTCAATAGTAGCATACATTTTGAAGAAAAAAAGCAAAATAGTATTATGCAATTTTAAAAATATTCAATCGGAGGGTTAACTATTTTTTTAAATGGTATAAGATATCGAATCTCCCATAAAATCTCTTGAAATCTTTCAAATATCATTGATATCCTGGAGGCATTTTTAAAATCTCATTAAATTTTTTTAAAAATCTTTTTTAAAAATACCCTAAACTCCACTAACATATATTAAAAGCTTTGAATTCTATTAAAATTATCTGAAAACTCTAGAAAAACCTTCAATTTCTTTAAATCCCTTACAATCTACAAAAATTCCTGATGATCTTATGGAAACTTTTTAATTTTTTTGAAATTCAATGAATCCCTCAAATTTGGTAAAAACCGTTCGTTGGAAATTTTTTAAATGCACCATATTCTTTAATATCATTTGAAAATTTAAAAATCTCTCGAAATCCCCCAAAACACCTCAAATATTTTTAAAAAACGACTTTAAGTTTAAAATTTAAATTGTTGAAATCTCCGGAGACTCTAAAAAATACCATTAAATCTGTAGAAATCCCTAGAAGTCAGTTCAAATTTAATTTTATTTCATTTACTTCCTAAAGTTCTCTTGAAATTCTTCGTAATTCCCTACAAACTCTTGAAATCTTTGATATCCTTTGATACCTTTTTTAAAACCCGCTTCAGATTTTTTAAATGTTGAAACGCGTATGTCTGTTAAATCCCTACCAATTTTACATATAAGCAATTAAAATTAAATTTTTTTGCACTAATGAATAGAGCAGGTTCGAATTATCGAAGTTTTGTTTTCAAAAATAAACATATTTTGGAAGATGCAGATCAGTAAAGATGCAAACGCCAGGCCTCACAGTCCCTAGGGGATAAAATATAGGGACCAAGGGGTACTTTTTGTCACGCTCATAGGGTAAAAAATTCAGGATAAACTCATAAGACTTCAACAGAACTCAAATGTATTGGGAAAATTTTTTTAATCAAAAAAATTATATTGATTTCCGTAAAATTGGAATGAATTTAAAGGAATTTAAGGTAAATGAGAAGAATTCTATGTAATTCATAAACATTCAAGGTGAATTTAAAAAAAATCAAGTGAATTGAAAACAATGGAAAAATATGAAAAATCTTCATTGAATTCACTAACTTCGAAATGAGCTTAGAAAAATGCAAGGCAATTCAAAAGAAGTTGATGAAATGCTTAAGAATTCAAGGTGAGGTTAAAAGACTTCAGGATAAATTGAATAAAAACTTTTAAAAATCCATTGAATTAAGTAGAATTGAGTAAATTTAGAAGAATTCAAGTGAATTAAAAAAATTCAAGAAAATTCCAAAGACTTTAAAAGAATTGAGGTTAAATTAATAAGAATTCAGGATGAATGCCAAACCAATTTTAAATCTCTTCAAATTTTTGAAACCCTACTAATTTCTTATCAAAAAAGTGACTAATGACTACAAAACAATTCAAGTCAAATTCAAAATAATTCAAATGAATTGGACAAATTTTTAAAATCGAAGCAATACATTGATTTCAGTAAAATTTGTGTGAATTTAGAGGAATTTAAGGGAAACGAGAAGAATTCGATGAAATTCATTTAAAAAACTGAATTAAAAAAACATTAAGTGAATTGAAAACAATTCAATAATATGAAAAAAATTGAATTGAGTAAGTTTGAAATGAGTTAAAGAGAATTTAAGATGAACTTTAAAATGAATCAAACAAAAACTTTTTAATAATCCACTGTATTAAGTAAAATTCAGTGAATTTAGAAGAATTCAAAAGTATTTAAAAGAATTCAAGAGAAATTAATAAGAATTCAGGGAGAACTCCAAATGAATCCCTCACTTCTTGTGAATAAATTCTTTGAAATCCATTAAAATAGTATTATTAAAAAATGATGATACTTCCTGAAGTCCTGGAAAATTGATTAAATACCTCGAGAGCTCTTAAAACCCCATAAAATCACAAAAATCTTCGAAAATCTTTTAGATGTCCTTGGAATCTTTTAAACTATCCTACTACCTTACAACAGGCCCTGTAAAATCCTTCCATACCTTCCTGAAATTCTGGGAAATTCTTTAAAACCGCATGCAAATTTTTTTTGGAAATCCCTTACAATTATTAAAACCCTTGGGAATCCCAAGAAATTGTTTAAATCTCTTGAAAATGCATTGGAATCTTTTAAAATACCCTAAAATATTTTGAGGTCTTTGAAATCCCTTCAAACTATTGAAATAAATAACAAAAAATCTGGGAATCTTTTAAAATTTCCGAAAATGTTTCAAATCCTTTGATATCCTTCAATATCTTTTGAAATCCCTTGAAGCTTTTTAAAGCGCTTGAAAAAACCTGGGAATCTTTTACAATACCCTCATATATTTTTAAAATCCTTTGAAATTCCATTAAATTACTGAAATGCATTAAAAATTTCTTTGTACTCTTTTAAAATAACCTAAAATATTTAAAATCCTTTAAAACCTTTTGAAATTTTTTAAATATCTTGAAAATGCCGAGCAATTAAAAAAAATACTTCAAAATATTTCAAATCCTTTGATCACTTTGTCAATTGATCCTCAGGATCAATTAAATAAAAATTTAAAAATTGTGTGAAATCCTTCTATATCTTCCGAAATTCAAAACAGTCTTTATCCTAAAATATTTCAAAAGCATTTGAAAACCCTTCAAATTAATGAAATTAATAAAAAATTCCCTAAAATATTTCAAATTAAAAGCGCTGGAAAATGCCTTTGTTAAACATACCCTAAAATCTCAAAAATCCCTTCAAATTACTGGAATCTATTCAAAACTTCTCTGAATCTTTAAAAATACCCTGAACTATTTTAAAAGAATTCAAGACAATTCAGAAATAGGTATATACCTGAATTGAATAGTGATTAACCCATGAGTTAATTTATTGAAAGAAAAGTGACATTATTAAAAGTTCCATTATGGGCTGCACATAGGGTACCAAAGGGACCACATCTTGAAAATAGGGTACTTTAGGGACCTTGACTGAATATAGAACACAATAGGGGGATATAGGGACCGGTCTGTGAGGTCTGGAACGAGTTTTCTTCAATATCTCCGACTAAAAATGTAGATAAGAGCCTTTCTTTAAAAGTACGGCAGTATTTATAAAGGTAAAATGCAAAAAGCATTAATTTCAAAATAAGTTATATCGTTAAAAAAAGTATCAATAGTAACGTGAGTCCGAGGCCTGCCCTTTTGAACTTGCTACAGAGAAAGGAAATTAGCAAAATGACTCTTTTTCTCAAAATATGCTAAATGAAAAATGTAAAGTGTAAAATGAGCTGTAAATGAAAATGAAACTTACGTTTTGTCTGAACCGGATTGCCGATCAAATTCGCGTTTTCCACGGTTGTCGTAATAACCACCACGACCTCCGCGTCCGCGGGGACGGTTCAATCCACGTTCGCCGCCACGATCGCCGCCGCGGTCACCACCACGTTCTCCGCCACGGTCACTGCCGCCGGTAACGCCACCGGCAGCGCGAGGTCCACCACCACGTTGTCCACGGAAGTCAGGGCGTGCGTTGTCACCAGATCCTCGATAATCACGGGGACGAGGTACCGAGAACTCGCGCGGTTGATCACGAGGTTCGCGGGGCTCTCGGAAATCTCGACCTTCGCTGTAATGAAAGAAAACCAATTAGGAATTAATAAAATAAAAATCACTTATTTAAAAGAGTAATTTTCATGTTAACATTTACGATAAACAAGGTTCCCAGGAAAAAAGAAACAATTGAACGTATGAA
>CAKNYM010050895.1:287746-299562 GCA_932195095.1 Andricus curvator
TAAGTTTGCTACCAAGAAGATTAATTCTCTACCAAAAAGACGAATTTAAAAAAAACGCGAAATTTCAACTACAAAAATATGAATTTTCAACTAATATGATGGAATGTGGAACTAGATAAGTTAAATCTGCAGTTTAAAAATTAATTTTCAACAAAAATAAATAAAGTTGTCGAACAAAATTATTAAATTTTCAGTTGAAAAAATTAATTTTAAAAACCAAAATGATGAATCTTCAACTCGAAGCGTTGAATTTGCAAAGAAAAAGATTGATTTTCAACCAAAGAGATAACTTTTCAAATAATATGATGGAATACTCAACTAGATTAGGTTAAATTTTCAGGTTTAAAAATGGAATTTCGACAAAAATAAAAAATCAACAAAATTGTTAATTTTCAACCAAAAAGATTAATTTATAGCTAAAATGATGAATTTTTAACTGAAATAATTGAATTTTTCAACAAAAAACATGATTTTGCAAACAGAAAGATTAATTTTCTTCAAAACAAAAAAAAAAAAAAAAATGATCAAAACACATGAATTTTAAACTAAAACAGATAAATTTTTAACAAAAAATTGAAAGAGTTAAATTTTCAGGAAACAAGATTGATTTTCAACCAAAGAGATTTTTCAACTAATATGATGGAATATTCAACTAGATTAAGTTAAATTTTCAGTTTAAAAATTAATTTTCGGCAAAAATAAAAATTTCGACAAAAATAAAAATTTCAGCAAAATTGTAAAATTTTTAGTAAAAAAATTAATTTTAAAATAAAACGATGTATCGTCAATTGAATGAGTTAAATTTTCAACTAAAATAATGAATTTTCAACTGAAATAGTTGAATTTTTCAACAAAAAAGATGAGTTAGCAAACAAAAAGATTACTTTTCTTCCAAAAAGACGAATTTTCATCAAAAAACATGAATTTTCAACTAAAAAACATAAATTTTCAACCCGAGAGATGAATTTTCCACTAAAATGATTTAATATTCAACTAGATTAGTCACATAAAAATACAATAAAAATATTTACATGTTCAACCAAAAAGTTGGATTTTTAACCAAGAAAATTAATTACCTACCCAAAAAGATGAATTTTCAACAAATAATGGAATATTTAACTGTATTAGTTAAATTTTCACTTAAAATGTAATAGATGATATTTAAACCAAGAAAGACTTTAATTTTAATTAAAAAATAGTTTAATTTAACAAAAAAATGCCAATTTTCTATTGCGAAAGATTTTTCAGTAAAGGGAGAAAACAAAATTCCACCAAACCTTTGAATATTCAACCAAATAGTTGAATTTACAGTAATAAAATTAATTTCCAATAAACAAAAAAAAAATAAAAGAATTTTTAACAAAATAGTTAAAGCCGGGAATATAAAGCAAATTTTACAAATGAAAAATCAAGGTTATTTAATTTTATATTACAATTTCAAAAAGTTTGTTTTGTAAATATAAATATATTTCTCAAATTGGGTTAAGTAAGAAATTATAAATTTAATAGTATTATAGTTATCAATTAAAAAGTTCTTAAAATATCATGACATACAGTCGTCATGGTACCTATTCACCTTAAAAAAGGTGAAAAGATAATTTTTTTTTTTAATAGGTGACAAAAGTTTGATAAGTTAAATAAACATATAAATAAATGCATATCAACACATTTTTAATTTTTGAACACGACACATTATAATGATGAAATATGAACAATTCCCGCTGAATCATTTCAAAGGAAATTAAACCAGACTTATATTGACCGAACTGATAAAAAAAAATTATAACTAAATCCGGCGGAAGTTCCAGTTTGACAAACTTTTGAGAATTTTGACTCATAAAGTTAATAACGCAGATTAAAATCAAAAAGTTGCCGACAATTTTCTGTAAATCGTATTATTTTTTAAACAACTGTAGCTATTTAACATTTAGTTCTTTATTTTAATTTGCATTTCCAAAACACCAAAATCCACATTATTTTTTTTTTTACAAAAACGACACAACGTACTACTATATAACTATTTGGTTGAAAATTTAACTGTTTTGTAGAAAATTCGTTTTTTTATTGAAAACTAATTCTCTTAAATGAAAATTCGTCCTTTTTGGTTCAATTCAACTATTTTAGATTTAAAATAAAAATCTTTTCTTGGTTAAAATATCAAATATTACATTTAGTTCATGATGGGGAATTGTTATGGATAACTAAAAACTGTTTTTCAAATTAAAATAATTAAAAAATTCGTGAATTTTCATTACCATAATAAAGCTATTTTCTAATTATTCGTCATCGTTTTCCATTTATAATTCTTCGATTAGTTCATTTATGTTTTATCGTGAATTAGTTACAATTATTCACAAACTAATTACATTATATTATATTATTTAATTTTATGAATGTCAGAAAAATTATTGTATTTCTAACAAAAAAACTGTACAACAAAGAGTCGTAATTGTATTTTAATCTCTAAAATTATATATTGTTCGTCACTGCTATTTTTTATCGAAGGCATATTACAAAAAAAAACGTAAATTTGTGTTTGTTTAGCATATTACTGAAAATGTAAAATTGTTTTGTTTATAAATAAATCACTGAAGAGGACTCCCACATGAGTCGAAACGTCTGATTAAAAAACACAGTTTTTTTATTACTGGACCCTAAAAACCCATACAAAGAAACACCAACTCATTACATTTAGTGTTAAGAATTCGTATTTTTCTCGTTGAAATTTCAACTACTTGGTTAAAAATTGAACTACTTTGTTAATTCATAAGAAACAGGAAGATTTTACCCGCCTTCCCAAAAAAATCGTCGAACGTTATTTTTGGATGACCCCTATTTTAGCCAATTGGCTAAAAAGTTCAAAAATATTTTTCAGGGAGAAGGTAAGGAATAGTGGCATTAGCGGACAATTGTGAGAAAATAGTATCTTCAGTGTCATTTTTTTCGAAATAGTAGCAAAATACTGGCATCGTTCAAAAAAATTGTTAAATAGTGTAAATAGTGTCAATAGTGTGGTAGTCCGAGGCCTGTAATTAGTAATTACATGTTATCAAATAAACATTTAGATTACTAACCCAGGAGGTCCACGTCTGTTGTCGTTCTGGTTACGAGCAGGCTTTTCCCCATCTTCGCGGTTGCGCCTGTTGTTACGCTCCTCCCTTGATTCAGCAGAGAACTTTACGTTACGTTCGCCACCAGTAGATCTTGGCTGAGAAGGTTTCTTGTCAGCTGAAAATAATTATTAAAATTTTATTCTTTTGTACAAATTCAAGTTTTGACTATAATTAAAGTTAAAAGTACTTTTACAGGGTGTTTACTCAAATCCGGGGGGTGGGGGGGGGGAACACCAACATTTCCAGTTTTCTTCAACTATCACAAGATTTTTCCAGGTATAATTTTTCATAGTTATTTTAAAAACAATCGACTCGGAATATGTATACAATTTTGCGAATTTATTATAAATGTTTTTTTTTTTTCATTTTCTAGGGATTCGAATAATAATTCAAACAATTTTTTATTTTATATTCTTATACTTAAATTTTCACTCCATACTTAGGTAAAATTAATATGGGTACTATATTTAATTCAATTTAAATTGCATACATTTTCAAGTAAAAATATTGCATTTTTAACAAGATAGATGACTTTTTAACTAGATAGTTGAGGTTTCAACCAAGATGATTAATTCACTACCAAAAATTACGATTTTTCAATAAAAAACATGAATTCTCAAAACAAATAGTTGAATTTTCGAACAAAAAAGATTAACTTTCAACCAAAAGATTAATTTTCTACAAAAACAGACGAATTTTCAACAAAATACATGAATTTTCAAAAAAATAGTTAAATTTTCCACCAAAGAGATGAATTTTCAACGAAAATGATGATCACCATAAAAAAAATTCATTCTTAACAGCTTAGTTCATTTTTCAACAAAGATGGTGAATTTTCTTACAAAAAATACGAATTATTAACAAAAACGATTCAACCAAGAAAGAAAAAATTTCGTCCAAATTGTTGAATTTTCAAGCTAAGATGATCAACTTTCAACAAAAAAGTTGCATTTTTAATAAAAACAGAGGAACTTTCAACCATGATTAGTTTTCCACCAAAAAAGACTAATGTTAAACTAAAAAAAAAATCAAACTTTACCAAAAAATGGGAGAGTTAAATTTTCAACTAAAATAATGAATCTTCAACTGGAATAGTTCAATTTTAAACAAGAAAGATGAATTTTTAACTAAAATGATGGATCTTTAACTGAAATAGTTGAATTTTTAACCAAAAAGATGAATTTTCAACTAAGATTAGTTTCTACCGAAAAAGACGTATTTTCAAAAAAATAAATAAATTTTAAAGCAAAAAAGATAAATTTTCAGTTAAAAAAAATTGATTTCGAATAAAAGAGATTAACTCTTAACAAAAATTGATGGAATATTCAACTGAAGTAGTTAAATTTTCAGTTACAAAAATTAATTTGTAACAACAAAAAATAATTTTTATCGAAATAGTTCAACTTTGAACCAAAGAGTTGATATTTCAATTAAAATGATGAATTTTTTACTGGAATAGTTGAATTTTCAACCAGGAAGATTAAATTCTACCAAAAAAGACTAATTTTCAACCAAATACATGAATTTTCAACTAAAAAAAAAAAGGATAAATTATCAACCAAACAGATGAATTTTCAACTAAAAATCAAGGAATATTCAATTGCGGAATAGTCAGTAAAAAAAATCTGAACAAAAAAAAACTAATTTTCCAAAAATAGTTACATTTTCAAAACTACCTACGAATTTTCAACTAAAATTATGAATCTTTAAATAGAATAATTGAAGTTTCAATCAAGAAGATTAATTTCTACCAAAATAGACGAATTTACGACCAAAAGAAAATTTTTCAACCAAAGATTGAATAGTGAAGTTTTTAGTTAAAAAAATTATGTTCAACCAAAGAGATGAAGTTTTAACTAAAATGAATATTCAACTGGAATAGTTACATTTTCAGTTTGAAAAAATTCATTTGTAGCCAAAGAAAAATCGAATTTTCAACAAAATAGCTCATTTTTGAACCAAAAAGATGAATTTACAATTAAATTGATGAATTTTCAGCAACAACAAAATTAATTGTTAAAAACAGTTGAATTCAACCAAAAAGAAAACTTTTCAAAATAAGTTGCATTTCCAACTAGGAATGATATTTCAGACAAGAGATAAAAAATCTCTACTAAAAGGAACGAATTTTCAACAATATACATAAATTTTAAACAATATACTTCAGTTTTCAACTACAAGCGGTCAATTTTCAACCAAAAATAGAATAGTCAAATTAAAAAAAAAGGAATTAAAAAAAAACAAAACAAAAAAAACGATTTTTCAACAAAATAGTTAAATACAATAATATAAAATAACTTTAACAAATGAAGAAATAATGTTACTTCATTTTATAATACAAGAAAATATAAAATAAACACGTTCTCGAAAAAACTGCGACTTAAAAACAAAAAATTTCCGGTTGCGAAATGCTTTGGAAAACACACTTGAATTTGAGGTTAGGTTACTCTCAATTTGCGTATGATTGCTTTATCTGTTTGCAAAAAAGCAACAAAAAAAACTATGATTTATACCCTCAATTTAATGATAAATTTAATATCAATAAACACACAAAATAACACAATTATGTTTAAGAGTATACAACTCTATAAAGGCATGATATTTTTTTTTTTCCTTCGGAGAAACAGATTGGCATAACCTTGGGTGCACTTGATAAAATATTATAATTTTCTGGAAAAAATTACATTTTTTTTACATTCATGACTAGTTATCGGTATGTTAAAAAAAACAAGGTCACATGTGATTAACTGAAGAATCCTTTGTTGACGTGAGAATTTGTTGAAAGTATAAAATATTTTTTTGATTATACTTGAAACTAATCTCATCATTTTTCATGTTTTGGAACAATAAAATGTTTTTATTTTTCTCCCGAGATTAACAAAAAATGTGAGGATAAATTCTTATTTTATTGAATTGCGTTGTTCTGCTAGCCCAATTTCCGGTAAAAGCAACCAATAGGGAGACAAGATCCCAACCGGAACTTTCAAACACGTCCGCCAATTCGTCACCGATTCGCGCCAAATTCAAAATTGATATTCACCTCACATTTTATTATTAGAGAAATGGAGTAAAATTGGGCAATTTGTTTATGTTCCTCGCACTTTCAGAATTTTTAGGTTAGAAAATAGGATTTTAAGGAGAATCTGGACTATTTTCTGGAAAAAATCGTTTTTAAATCTTGTTTCATATGTGGAAATTGTAATAAGAGTTTACCTAAAACGTTAATCGCAATAGTACGGATTATGAAAACGCATTAATCTAAAACGTCAGTATAACCTGAAAAGACAAATTTGGAACTTTCCATACAAAATCTTTAAAAAAAAGTCAAAGCAATTTGTGTCTTGGCTATTACCATGCTTGGCCATGGGCTGTTATTTTTATCATGCTTTCCAGCAGACATATTGGTTAGCACATGGCAGCAATTCATCACCGCTGAAACTTTTTAAATTTCAAAAAATACTGCTCCCCAAAACACAATATCTATCAACCGTATTCAACAAAATGACGTTAAACACGAGGAAAGCTTCGCAAAATCGATATCGGTCAATAATTTCTTACACGCCAAACCACCCGTAACTCAAAATCGCGAAAACTTTTTAAATCCCCCGAAAAACCAATCTCAGATTTTCCCCGGGTCATAAAACTTGGGCAAAAGTGGATCATAACCCCTTTTTCCGAGCCAAAACCATAAAGAACGAAATTCGCAAAGTTGCGACCGCGTGGAAACGTGTTCTCGTAAAAATGCAAACCACGAAGAGAAAATCAATCTCGAGCGAGCCAGAACTTGAATGGGAAACTTGGAAACCTGATAGAACTGGATTTTTAGACATGAGGAATGTTGCAAAAGGTCTTGCAAAAGCGGGAAAATCGACAAAAAGTGGAATTGGAGAGCGGGAATGAGGCACGAGGTCGACTAGGTCGGCCATAATGACTCTTTAAGTGAAAATCTTTTGGCACTCACCTTGATTTTTTTGGGGCTCGGTTGGCTGCTGGGCATCCTTAATCACACGAGTTTTCGGGGGCTTGGTAGCGGCACTTTTCTGCTCCGGCTGCTTGGCCTTTTCGGAGAGTTTTTCCTTCTTCTTCTGCTCCCTCTCCTGCTCGCGGATTTTAAGGACTTCTAGGGGATCCTCATCTTCGTCGAGAGCCAGAGAGAACTTGTTCTTGACCTGGATACTGTACTCCATGGTCCTTTATCCTCTTTTTGACGAGGATTATGCGAAAATTTCACGGCTACTTTTGAGCCCTTGTGTAACAGAGACATTCAATAAATCCAATATGGCTGAGTTGAAGACTGTCCACGAGGTGCTGGGGAGGATTGGGAGGAACCGCATCAGCGCTCCTTTCCCCCATTCCATTTTTAAGAATCTAACTGGGGGTGAAATTAATCCGGCCAAGGTGTGAAATTAGAAAAGAAAAATTGAAAATGATTTTTGGTGGTGAAGGATTTTCAAAATAAAAAGGGGTTTTCGATAAAAATAGAGTTGTTTGAGACTGTTTAAGATTCGCTATAGAAAGACTCACATCCGGTTAGGTTGTTTTAGGTTGTTGAGAACAAAGATGTATGATTGATAAAATAATGGCAAGCATGGCAAGTTTGAGGCAAGTTGATTGGAGGTAACAATGAAGGGTGATAAAGAATTGGCGGTAGTCAAAACATAAATAAACTGAAATAATAATTGAAAATAAAGCAGCTTTTTTGAGAATGGTAGCGTTGGGGTGAGAGCCAATCAGCTTTGAAAGATTGCGCGGGGAAGTTTGGTTGGTCTTCCGGTTAAATCGCGGGACAGGGTTCTTATAATTTTTTTACAAAAAGTTGACACAAAGAAATAGAATCATTAATATTGAAGAGAATTTTAAGAGTGTTTTGAATAGTTTGAATTTAATTGCGGGGAGGAGAGATTATATTGATTATATCATATTGATTCGGCTTCTGCTTTACCGACCTACAATTTGAATTTATTTAACGCGCGAAATTTCAATAGAAAAAAAGTTCTGCAAAAACTGTTTTGGAAAAATTCAATAAGAATTTCAATCTTGGGAAGATTTCAAAAAATTTAACAATGAAAAAAAATTTATATTTTTTAAGATTAAAAAAAGGAGCTTTTTAAGAATTTTAAAAGAATACATGGGAATAAAATTTTTTTCTTAGGATTCGTGGTTTAAATGATGTTTTTATTTTGAAAAATAAATTTAAAGAAAAATTGTTTAAAAACATTAAAAAAGATTTCAAAGGATGATTTTAAAGCAAAATTTTTTTATTTTACAAGAATAAAAAATATTTAAAAATTCGAATAAGTTTAAGCAAAATAGATATCTTGAAAAGATTCAAAAATAATTAATAAATTCATTTTTTATTTTGAAAAATTAATTTTAAGAGAATATTTAAAAATATTTCAAAACATCACAAAAGATTTTTTAAATTGCCGCAAATGAATCTGAAAAATTTTAAGGCATTTTTTTTTTATTTTGCAGGATATCAAAACATTTGAGGAAAACTTTTAAGTTTTTCAAAAGATATTTCGAAGATTTACAATTTTTGAAAATATTTATTAATAATTTTCATCTTCAGATTATTTCATAAAATGTAAAACGTTTTGAAGATTTAAAAAAAGGATTTAAAGAATTTTTATACGTTTCACGAGAATGAAAAAATGTTCTCAAGATTCCTGGGAATATTTCGAAAGATTTTCAAAATTATCGAAGAAGAATCTGTACGATTTTAAGGCAATTTTTTTAAATTTTGCAGTATGTTAAAAAATTTGAGGAAAAAGTCGAATAATTTTTATAATTATTTGGAAGTTTTGACAAGGTTCAAAAATAATTTAAGAATTTCGAAAGACTTCAATGGAGTAAAATAACTGAATCAATAAGCAAATTTTTTCAAGACACCTGGCAAAATTTTTAAAGATTTTCCATTTAGAAAAATTAATTTTAAGGAAATATTTTGAAAGATTTCCAAAATGGTCAAAAAAGAATCTGGAAGATTTTGAGTTGATTTTTGTACCTTTGGATAATTAAAAAAAACGTTTAGGGAAACTTTGAATTTTTGCAAAAGATATTACTATGGGTTAGAAGTTTTAAAAAGATTCGAAACTAATTTAAATCTCGAGAAAATTTCGAAAATAATTAAATTCTCGAGAAGATTTCAAAAAAATTTTAACGAAATGTAGATGTTTTAGGATTTTGAAAAATAAGAAATTGTCAAAAAGAACATGGAAATATTTAAGACGATTTCTTTAATCATATAGAATTTGAAAAAAATTAGGAAAAATTTTGATCATTTAAAAAAATATTTAGTCTTTAGAAGGGTTAGAATTTTTAAACAGATTTGAAAATAATAAAAAATTTTAGAAAAAATGTACATTCTTCAAACTTTCGAAAAAATTGTTGAAGTTTATTAAGCATTTTTTAAGGTTTCAAGGAAATAAAATATTTATTATGGTTTCTGGAAAACTTTTAGATATGATTTTTTATTTAAAAAAATTAATTTTTAAAGAAAATTTGCAAAGATTTGAAAACATTTCTAAAAATGTCAAAAATAAATCAGGAAGATTTTAAGGCAATTTTTTAAGTTTGAAAAATTTGCTTAACTATTTATTTTATTATTAATATTAATTTATTGCGATTTTATTATTTATTAATTATTGATATTTTTGTATTTATAATAATTAATTTAGAACGAAATGTAGATTTTTTAAGATTTCGAAAAAAAATGGAGAAACTATTTAAGAATTTTTTAAATTTTCGAGGGAATACAAAAATTTATTAAGATTCCTGGAAAAATTTTAGATATAATTTTTTTTTTAATTAATTTTTAAAGAAAATTTACAAAGATTTGAAAACATTTCTAAGGTTTCTAAGAATGACGAAATAAATAAATCTAGAAGATTTTAAGGCAATTTTTTAATTTTGAAAGATTTGGTTTACTATTTATTTTATGTTTATTTATTATTAATTTATTATGATTTTATTAATTATTAATAATTTGTTTATTTATAATAATTAATTTAGAACGAAATGTCGATTTTCAAGAATTTGAAAAAATGTAGAAGCTTTTTATACGAATTTTTAAAGTTTTCAAGGCAATACAAAATTTTTTTAATATTCCTGGAAAACTTTTAGATATGATTTTTTATTTTGAAAAATTAATTTTTAAAGAAAATTTACAAAGATTTGAAAACATTTCTACAAATGTGGAAAATAAATCAACATTATTTTAAGGCAATTTTTTAAGTTTGAAAGATTTGGTATACTATTTATTTTATTATTACTTATTATTAATATTAATTTATTACTATTTCATTATTTATCAATTATTAATTTTTAATTTATTTATAATAATTTATTTAGAACGAAATGTAGATTTTTTAAGATTTCGAAAAAATGTAGTTGTTTAAGAATTTTTATAATTTTCAAGGGAATACAAAAATTATTGAGATTCCTGGAAAACTTTTAGATATGATTTTTTATTTTGAAAAATTAATTTTTAAAGAAAATTTACAAAGATTTGAAAACATTTCTAAAATGGCAAAAATAAACCAGGAAGATTTTAAGGCAATTTTTTAAGTTTGAAAAATTTGGTTAACTATTTATTTTATTATTAATATTAATTTATTGCGATTTTATTATTTATTAATTATTGATATTTTTGTATTTATAATAATTAATTTAGAACGAAATGTAGATTTTTTAAGATTTCGAAAAAAACGGAAAAACTATTTAAGAATTTTTAAAATTTTCGAGGGAATACAAAAATTTATTAAGATTCCTGGAAAAATTTTAGATATAATTTTTTTTTTTAATTAATTTTTAAAGAAAATTTACAAAGATTTGAAAACATTTCTAAGATTTCTAAGAATGACGAAATAAATAAATCTAGAAGATTTTAAGGCAATTTGTTAATTTTGAAAGATTTGGTTTACTATTTATTTTATGTTTATTTATTATTATTTTATTATTTATTAATTATTAATAATTTGCTTATTTATAACAATTAATTTAGAACGAAATGTCTTTTTTTTTAAGATTTCGAAAAAATGTAGAAGCTTTTTATAAGAATTTTTTTAATTTTCAAGGGAATATAAATTTTTTTGTTAAGATTCCTGGATAACTTTTAGATATGATTTTTTATTTTGAAAAATTAATTTTTCAAGAAAATTTACAAAGATTTGATAACATTTCTGAAAATGTGGAAAATAAATCAAAAATATTTCAAGGCAATTTTTTAAGTTTGAAAGATTTGGTTTACTATTTATTTTATTATTATTTATTATTAATATTACTTTATTACTATTTTATTATTTATCAATTATTAATATTTTATTTATTTATAATAATTGATTTAGAAGGAAATGTAGATTTTTTAAGATTTCGAAAAATGTAGAAGCTTTTTAAGAATTTTTAAATTTTTCAAGGGAATACAAAAATTTATTGAGATTCCTGGAAAACTTTTAGGTATGATTTTTTATTTTGAAAAATTATTTTCTGAAGAAAATTTACAAAGATTTGGAAACATTTCTAAAAATGTCGAAAATAAATCAGGAAGATTTTAAGGCTTGTTTTTTATTTTGAAAGATTTGGTTTATTGTTTATTTTATTATTATCTATTATTATTTTATCATCTATTAATTATTAATAATATTTAATATAAAACGCAATGTGGATTTTTAAAGATATATCTAAAAAATGTAGAAGCTTTTT
>CAKNYM010050896.1:16945-34006 GCA_932195095.1 Andricus curvator
AAAATCCGATTTTAGAGAGACTGGTAGTCATTTGAGAGGATTTAAGAGTTTTAGTGATGGGCGAGAGTTGGGTCGTGCGGCCTTGACCCTCACGACGAAACTCCCATAAAATAGTATCATTATTGTTCAATTTAGATTTTATAATGTACATTTACAATTCAAAGTTTGAGACACCCGTTCTGCAATATCTATTTTTCTGTGCCCAATTTTAATTTAAAATGTCTAAATTACAAGTTTATTTATTCCACAAAATTAGATTCTATAAAAAATAATTTGAATGAAGTAAACTTAAATAAGAATCACTAAAACTCTGAAGAACAAGGCAGGTGTATTTTCAAAACAAAAACAGAAGAGTCATGGTTAGATCAAATTCCACGAAGTCACCACCCGTGCGGATAATCGCCCCTTAATGAAGGGGTCATCGCGATTGGGTCGTCATCAGGTATAGGTATATACCAATGCCCTAAATGGCGTTTAATCGCTATCAAAGCAGCGAGTTAGCGAATTGTATAGAAAAATCGTACGCTTCTCCCACCCTTGGTCTTTTTCCCTATTCCCCCCCACCTCAGTTACACCCCCGCCTGACGGCGGAGGAACGATACGAGCCGTCCACCCCCACCCATTGGCTCACGAGCAAGTACCGACGCGCCGTCAGCGCGAGAGCCGAAGTTACCCGAACCACCCGAGTCTACCCGAATGACCGTTCGAATCGCGACTCCCGCGTCAGTGTAGAAACCGCGTTCGCGGTCCACGGTTCACAACTCTGGGTACAGCTTTTTTGTCCCCCACCGGTTCACCACGCGTCTCTGCTTCACCAAAAACGATAAACATAATTATAAAAAAAAACGGTATTTAATACAGTGTTAAATTAAATACTATATTTGTGAAATAAGTGTCTTAAGTTCCTGATTTTTGGACGTTTTTATTGGACCTTTTTTTGGAAGAATGTTATGGGAAAGTTGTGAAAGGATTAATGGAAGAATTTGAATTTAATCGAAGGATTAATTATTAATTAATCGAAGAAGGAAAATCTGTGTGGTGGGGGAAAAGTGCAATTTTTTTTCTCCCGTGAGCCTTGAACCCACGAACCTGGGAGGGAGATCGAGGGGAGAGAGTGTTTTTTAAGTTTTGTGCAATGATGTTTACTTTGGAAGTGCAATAAAGGTGCTTTAAATAAGGATTTTTTTATTATTAAGTCAAGTGCTGGGACAAAATCAAGGTTTGGAGATTAAATATTAATTAGAGAAATCAGGGAGTTTTAAATCAAAACAAAGGTCTGTTTTTAATCCACGATACCGTGCAATTCTGGGAAAAATATACACTGAGGAATTCTAATGAATTTCCGAAAATAAATCGATACCTGGAAATTCTTATTCAACCGAAAAATATTTCCGGGATAGAAAAAATAAACAAACCTGAAATAGAGGTAAATATTTGAGTAATTCAAATAAAGGAGCCAGAGTTGAAAGTCAAGGACAAAAACAAACGGACTTTGGGATTTTTACGAATAAAATGAAATCCCTGGAGGATTTTGTGGACCATGAGGTCCCGTTTTTCCGATCTTTTTCTCAAGATCGATAAAGGATTAGTGATCTGTTTTGTTGAGAATTAGAAACTTGAATTGGGGTTTAGAAAAAAAATTGTGATAAGTGCGGGAGTGATTTTAGAGTTTGGAGGAAGTTGGATAGTTTTCGGAGTGGGAGAGGAATTTGAGAAAAATTTCGCCAAACCCGGGTAACGATATGTACCCCTGGTACCGGGAGAGCGTCGCCGCGGCAGCCGCCGCCGGGCTTGGAGGCCCGGTTGGAGTTGTCGGTTCCGGATTTTGCTCCACCGCCCCCGGCCAAGGTGGTACCACCATCAAAACCGAAAGCGGATATTCCGACTGCATGTTGGCGCTTGATTATGTCCAGAGCAAGGTAAGATTTTGAGTTTTTTTTTAGGTCAGGACCGCTTTTTTTAGGGTTGATTTTTAGGCGGGAAAACATTTTTTTCGGTTCGCTAAACAATGTGCGGTATACAATATACTATATATGTTTTTAAACAATGTGCAATGTATAATTTTTTATTTCACGAAATTCACGATATATAGTAAATTAAAATATTAATAATTATTTTATTTTATTGATTGTACGTTGAATGTAAAATGATTTATAAATATTTTTCAACTATATTAAACTAAAATATGTACAAAAAGTAGTCTTGAATAGTAAAAAAGTATTATGTATGTAATTTATTCAATTTTAATGACAATTTATGTTGTATGAGAATCTTTTTATTGCTACCTAGCTTTCGGAGGATAATTATAGGTGTAATTATTACCTCCTGGAAACCTTTCCACGAATAAAAAAGTAGTTAAGAATAAGAAAAATATTATTTAATCAAAGAAAGAAATGATTTTTCTTTTTTTATCATCTTTAATGACAATTCTCGATCCAATTATTATTATTATTATTTTTTTATTGTATATAATATAATAAATAATTAAAATAATATTCATTATACACAAAAACAATAAATTTGTCATTAAATTAGGCCAGTAAATTCTAATAATTAACTAATGAAATGAACAAAATATTTGTAAATAATAATTTTTAGAACCAAACAATAACTTTTGGCCTCCCTCCGAATTTGAAAAAAAAAAATTTTTACTTCTTCCTACTGTACATTGTACAATATGTTATTACTTTTTACATAAGATAAAAGCTGAAAACGTACAATTATAAATATGTTTAAATGTACATTTATCAATTTTTAAATCTCCTATTGTCAATTTTTTAAAATTATTTAAATTTAAATTTTGTACAATGTTCAATTATTGTCAATTGAAAAATGTAAAAATTTTTATTTAATTAAGGTACATACATCAGTTTTTTACAACGTGCAACAAGTTTTTTTATTTTCAAACGCTAAAGACTAAATAAATGCAATTTAAACAATTTAAATTTGGTAGCGATAAAATTTGATTTTTTTATACGCTAGTTGTGCTATAAATCAGGTCTCTGGAATAAACAACATTTTTATATGATTTTAAAAACTGAAATGATATTCTCAGTGGCGTTTTATGAAAGAAAAAACATTCTTTTTTATGAAAAAAGTTTGAAACTTACAAAAAATAATTATTTTAACAATAGTTTTTGTAATTGAATTTTTTTACCGTCGCTTTTCGCGAATTTTCTTGAAAATGTTTGGTTTTAAGAAATCATGGCTTATTTTTTTGGAAAAAATATTTCCTACAATTCTACTGTTTCCAATTTTAAAAATAGGTAATTAATCTTCAAGTGTAGATATTTGTTCAACAAATTGTTTCTTTTTAAAAAAATGTTTTAAAGATTTCAGCCATAGAAAAATTTACTTTCAAAATTGAATACAGTAGAATTGTAGAGAATTTTTCAAAGAAAAACATACGCATTTATTAAAATTCATCCATTTTTCAAAAATGTGTAAGAAGCGATAGTAAGAAAAAATTAAATTGCAAAAAAAATTGTTAGAATAAATGTTTTTCATAAGTTTAAAAAATTTGTCATCATCAATAATGTTTTTTATTTGAAATTACATCATCACTAATGTTATTTTGATTATCAAATCATAGAAAAAATATTTTTTTTAGGGATTGAACAATTTTTTTTAATTAGCCTTAAAAATTTAACAGTTTTACTTCAATGTTAACATTTTTTCTTAATCAACTGTTTCACAACTTTCAATTAAAAACAAATTAATATTAAAACGTTGAAGATTAAGTAAATTATTTTGGAAGCCTTGAAGTTTGAACAATTTAAAAATGGTTTTTCAAAAAGGCTGGTTCTGTTGTAATAAAATGACCAAAAAACGTTTTAAACATTAATTTTTACCCTTTTTTTGGATCTTGAATATGGACAAGTTTTTAAAAAAATCGGTCCTAATTATTTTCAACAAAATTGTTTTTGGTTTAACCATAGAACATGGTTATTATATGTAATAGTTTTTTTGACACCAATTTTTTTTGGTTGTTTTAACCAAATCTTTTAGTAGATAGAGTATTTTGTTGATTCAGCCAAAAAAATGGTTGGGTCAGTCGAATAGTTTGTTGAACCAAGTAAAATTTAGTTGATTCAACCAAATTTTCATGTATATCCAAGAAAACCGTTTTTTTTGGTTCAAAATTTTTTTTCCTGAGTGAACAGACATTCGGATTTTTCTTGCATGCAGACCATGTACATCGTTCTTATCAGCTAATATGGAAGTTCCGTTTTCTAAATGTTAAAGAACCAAGCAGCCAAGCGAAGCAAACAATTTTTCTCTGTTTCGCTGCTGAAGGAAACGAAGGAAAAAGGAAAAATTTGTCAGCATACAAGAGAGAGATCGTTCTTTTTATCGTGAATTTGATAAAAATCGCATTTAGCGCAAAAAAAGTAATTAAGTCTTGAAATAGATTCAGGGTTTCAGGCATTCAAATCTCTCATTTTTCCAATTATAAAATATGGGTTGTGTTCTGCTATAGAGTCTTTCGTAGTAATTATTATAATAATTAATGAATAAAATTCCTGTCTTCCTGACTGACTCTCCAATTAATAGATCAGTACAATTTTTAGCTGTTACTGAAACTTTAGTAATTTTTCATACTGAGAAATGAGTAACTGGAATTTCAGTCGCTGACTTTTTTAAATTTCACTGATTCGAAATTTGATTCGAGTTGTATAAAAACTGACTAAAGTCTCAGTGTCGGTTACTGAAAGTTTCAATCGATTATTTTTAGGAATATTAGTAAAAAATGACTGAAATTTCCATTAATTTTTACTGTTCCTAAGTACCAGTGAAAATTTACTGAAATTCTAGCCAAGTTTGATTGATTTTCTGGTAGGAAAAGTCTCGGAAATTTCAATGGCGATTGCTGAGACTTCGGGCATTTTTTCTACTGGAAAAACAGTGGAAACCACTGAATAATCAGCCAAATTCAAACTGCAATACCAGTAGCTTTTACATTCGCAAAAAATTGAAAAGTTTCAACAATTTTGTTCAGTGACTGTCACTGGAGGTTCAATAGTATTTTTATGAAAACAATTATTAATAGTGACTGGGATTGCAGTGACTATTTTCACTGATTCCTGAATTTTCACTGGCTGAATTTTACTGATTAATCAGGTTTTTTTTTAGAAGGTTTTTTTAATTTAACTCGCCATAATTCAGCCAATTCTTGGAATTTTTTGATGAAATTTACAGGAAATATTCTTTATGAACTTCTACGACTGGTCGAGTAAATAACATATAAACATTTTTGTTCAAACAAAACTTATACATTTTTCAACTTGACGCGTCCGCGTGGAAATTAATTTAGTTTATTAAATTCCGAATAATAAATAATACTTCGTCTCGAACAAGTAATAAACTTCTTTAAGAAACCGAAGTAAAAAATGAGTATTTATTTATAAAAATTGTTTGGATAATTAACAGTTTTCGTCATTTTGAAAATCATGGACATCCATTTTGAAAATATAACATTAAGAAATCATTGCTATGACCTTTTTAGTTGATTCGTGAACAAAAATCAGACTATTAATAGAAAAAAGATCGAAATGTGCATTTTTTTAAAGAAATTGTTCAAATAATCAACAGGAGACTCAGTATTATTAATAAACTTAATTAATAAACAGTATTATTATTAATTTGAAAAATATGAGAAGAAGCCATTTAAAAGACATTTTCAGTTTATTCTGCGAACAAAATTTAGCCTTCTCATTCAGACTTTGTCGAACTGTGTATTTCTTTTAAAAAGTTGTTTACATTTTTTTATATTATCATAAACAATTTTTTTCCTACTTCAATACATTGTAAATTATTTTTGTATAATTATTTATTGAATTTTAAAATCTTTAAAACAGTGGCACACTTGAAAAGTTAAATGAAGAATATATTTATTTGTTATTTAACAAAAAAAAATGACTGTAAGCCTTACGGTCATTTAAAAAAATACATCAAAATCTGATGAAAATGTAACTGTCGAGCGATTTTTGAAAAAAGTACTTTTTGGCACACTAGATTTATTTTGAATAATTATTTCCGTAGATTCATGATTTTTGTGATGTCTTAAGCAAAAATTGATAACTTTTTATTGAACAACAATTTATTATGTTATTTACTCCATCAGTTGTAGAAAGTTATAAAGAATATTTACTGTAAATTTTATTAAAATATTCCAAGAATTGGCTGAATTACGGCGAGTTAAAGTAAAAAAAAAAAGACATAAAATTTGGTGTTCTAAAATCCGGGTTTTTCGGGTTTATTGTGAAAGCGGCAAAAGCTACAACTTTTTTATCCAAACAAAAAAGATGTGCTATTGAACATCCTATACGAGTTTTTTGAAAAGGGTGTGAATGCGCCTTATGTTGTTCTTTTCAACTGTTCTCCAAAGGAACCCTTTTGGGTCTCCTCAGATTTCTGTTGGAGTTCAAGTTCTATAAGGTACCAACTTTTATTTAAACTGAAACTTTTCTGAACCCCCAGTTTTTTTAGCCTTCTTGTTGTTCTTTTCAAGTTTTCTCCAAAGGAACCCTTTGAGGTCTCCAAAGGTCTCTATTGGAGTTCAAATTCTATAAGGTATCAACTTTTATTTCAGCTCCAACTCTTATGAACCCCCAGTTTTTTGCGCCTTCATGTTCTTCTATTCAACTCTTCTCCAAAGGAACCCGTTTGGTTATGCACATATTGGAGTTTAAATTCTAAAAGATACAAACTTTTATTTAAGCTGCAACTTTTCTGAACTTCCAGTTTTTTAGCCTTCATGTTTTTCGATTCAACTGTTCTCCAAAGGAACCCTTTTGGGTATCCACAAGTTTATATTGGAGTTTAAATTCCAAAAGGAACCAACTTTTATTTAGGCTGCAATTTTTCTGAATCTACAGTTTTTCGCGCCTGCATGTTGTTCTATTCAACTGTTCTCCGAAGGAAACCTTTTGGGTATCCACAGGTTTATATTGGAGTTCAAATTCCAAAAGGTACCAACTTTTATTTCAGCTGCAACTTTTGTGAACCTCCAGTTTTTTGTGCCTTCATTTTGTTCTATTCAACTCTTCCCCAAGGGAACCTTTTTAGATCTCCGTAGGTTTCTATTGGAGTTCAAGTTCTAAAAGGTACCAACTTTTATTTAAACTGCAACTTTTCTGAACCCCCGGTTTTTTTAGCCTTCATGTCGTTCTATTCAACTGTTCTCCAAAGGAACCCTTTTAGGTTTCCACAGGTTTCTATTGGAGTTAAAATTCTAAAAGATACCAGCTTTTATTTGAACTGCAACTTTCCTGAACCCCCAGTTTTTTTCGCCTTCATGTTGTTCTATTCAACGTTTCTCCAAAGGAACCCTTTTAGGTTTCCACAGGTTTCTATTGGAGTTAAAATTCTAAAAGATACCAGCTTTTATTTGAACTGCAACTTTCCTGAACCCCCAGTTTTTTTCGCCTTCACCCCGTGTGGAAAAATTTCGTGGCGCTGTACTGTTTCTGTCTAGTCCGCCTTGAGTCGACACTGGCGCGCCACAGGCTGACTGTCCAGTGGTTAGACTGGGATGTAACGCTCGGATCGACTAGTTTCTAGACAGATCGGCTATTTTGATAAAAAATAATTAATAATTAAATAATATAATTATTTTTTATGCCCTCAAAGTCTAATATATAGATTTTGCAGTTAATTAAAAATATAAAAAAAGTTTTTGTACAAAAAAATAAGAAGAAATGAGTTTCCGCAAATCTCTTGTACATACGCCGGGTGTCGAACTTCTGATGTAACTTCCTATTATATTGTTGTAACTTTGTCCCGTCGTCTTAACACCTCGGCCATCTAAAAGTTAAACTTTTTTTTATTTTCGTCGGATATGAATTTCAGTTCATTACATCCTAATATTTATAATTTGAATAAAACATGAACAATTTTTAAGCATTAAAATTGCTTGATGTGTGAATAAATCATTGAAAAAAATAAAGTTTGTATGATTTTCTTGCGGTTAGTCTACGAAATAATGATTTTTTTTACTATTTCAAATAATTAATACGTTAGGCTGAATTACCATTTACGCAATCAATAAATAATTAAAATAAATTAAATAAATCATTTATAATAATATTTGATTTTCTTGAATATCATCAATATTGAACATAGCATTATACATATTATAATTATTATCAATTCAATATAAATTTATTATAACTTGACTATATAATTCAATTGAAAAAAAATGTTTTTAAACATTCTTAAAAAAATCGTTCTTAAGAATACAGTTCTTGTATTAAGATTTTGATCACCTGTAACCATTATTGTTTACTATCTTAAATATGTAATAGTGTACAATTAATTATTGCTTAAGCATTTGTGCAATTGTGTATTGTAATTTCCTAAATCTTTGATTCAAAAATGATTATTTTCTGAATTCACCTCTGTAATTTTTGTTTAAGTCCAAACCGTGATACTATCTAGAAACTAGCTAAAATCTGGACAATCTCAGATATATTCAAATTCGTAACGAACTCCTAGATAGCGCCAAGACTGGGACTAGACAGCAGAAAGTTTTGAATCAAACACATAGCCAAACTAGACAGCGCCAGTGTAGCGCCAGTCTAGTGTGGCGTGAATAGACCGGCTTGAGAAAAACTGTACTGGCTTTAGCATGATTCAAGACTGCCACGAAATTTTTCCACACGGGATGTTGTTCTATTCAACTGTTCTCCAAAGGAACCCTTTTAGGTTTCCACAGACTTCTATTGGAGTTCAAGTTCTAAAATATACCAACTTTTATTTAAGCTGCAACTTTTCTGAACCCCCAGTTTTTTGCGCTCATGTTCTATTAAACTCTTCTCCAAAGGAACCCTTTTGGTCATCCACTGGTTTATATTGGAGTTCAAATTCCAAAAGGTACCAACTTTTATTTTAGCTGCAACCGTTGTGAACCCTCAGTTTTTTGTGCCTTCATTTTTTTCTAATCAACTCTTCTCCAAGGGAACCTTTTTAGGTCTCCGTAGGTTTCTATTGGAGTTCAAGTTCTAAAAGGTACCAACTTTTATTTAAACTGCAACTTTTCTGAACCCACGGTTTTTTTAGCCTTCATGTCGTTCTATTCAACTGTTCTCCAAAGGAACCCTTTTGGGTATCCACAGGTTTATATTTGAGTTCAAATTCTAAAAGATAACAGCTTTTATTCGAGCTTTTATTTAAGCTACAACTTTTCTGAATCCCCAGTTTTTTAATACTTTAAGTTATTCTATTCAACTCTTCTCCAAAGGAACCCTTTGAGGTCTCCACAGGTTTCTATTGAAGTTCAAGTTCTAAAAGGTACCAACTTTTATTTAAGCTGCAACTTTTCTGAACACCCAGTTTTTTGCGCCTTCATGTTGTTCTATTTAACTTTTTTTCCAAAGGAACCCTTTTAGCTCTTTCAGGCCTTTTAGGTCAACCTTTTGGGTTGATCTGTGAGATAAACGTTTGCAATGTTTGATTGTTTGTATATATTGTCGATTCGCGCCTTAACGTCGAAATGCGATACGAAAGGAAAAACTGTCTCGGACAAAAAAGAGGTGTCAGCTTGCAAGCAAACGTTGATAATGCCTGGTTTTTATGAGAGTTAATGAACGATCGTACTTATGGTTGTCGAGCGGAAAAGTGGTGGGACGGGACGAAGGGGAAACCGTGTGCAGTGTGTTGCACTTTCAAAGCCTTTTTTGCCCGGGAAGTCAATGAAGTTCTCTTTCATTCGGCCTTTACGGAGTCTCTCTCTCTCTCACTCTTTTTCTCGCGGGAGCGTCAATGATAAATGAGATCGCACGCGCATCGTCGCCAACACGATACACGTCGATTCTCAATTCTCGATTGCAAAACTCAGTTTCGGCGAATAAAAAAAAGATTTTTTACAGATCCCCTTACCGACACTTACCGGCATTTTGGTTCTGTTCCATGCTAAATTTCAAAATTCTCGAATTTATCCTAGACAGGTAGATAAGGGGTCGTCCATATATGTAACGCTTTTTACATGATTTTCGGACCCTCCTTCCGTAACGTAACGTAAATAACGTAACTTTCATTAGTCTGATTTTGTCACTTTAAATACAACGTTTTCTGTGAAGCAAAAGTTATTGCCAATTTTTTATGTGTACAGTTTTCGGTAAGAAATAATAATATATAATCATTTTTGATCAATTCAGAATTTTTTAAATATCAACAATAATAGTAAATTTTGTTTACATTTATTTAATGGAAGACTTATTTGAAATTTTAAACAAATGTCTTTTCCACATATCTTTTCTCGTTTCGTTTGCAGAAACTTCAAAAATTGTAATGAACTATAAGTTAAAAAAATTGTTCACGTTCAAAAAATAGGGATGTTTTCTCCGTTCAAAGAGAACTAATTTAATGAGAAATACTTTGAGAAAAAATAGTGAATAAGAATCCCATGAACCAAATGCAAAAAAAAAATATGTAATTTTTGTTATTTCAAAAAATTCTAACTTGATAACAAATTATTGTTTTTTAATTATGATTTCATATTATTATTTTTTATCGAAAACCATATTCAAAATAAATTTTCAATTATTTTTGAACCTATAGAATTTTTTAAAACAGGGGTTATCCTGATAGAATTGTTTTTTTTTATCACCATGTCCAAAGTTGAAAAAACGTACGCCATAGGCGAAACAAAAATTTCCCCTCAATTTTCTTGAATCCTGATAATATTTGTTAACCAAAGCTTTTTTGTATCAATTTACCTACTCAATAGCTTAAATTTAAATTCTCACTTTTTTTTTTAATTGAAAATTGAATTTTTTATCTGCGTTCAAAGTTGAAAAACATGTGCTTCAAACGAAAAAAATTCTCCCTTCATTTTCTCGAAACCTAATAATATTTTTGATTCAAATCCTTTCTGTATCGCTTCAGCTACTCAATGGCTAGAAAGAAAATTCTCACTTTTATTTAAAATTGAAAATTGAATTTTTTATCTGCGTCTAAAGTTTTAAAACGTGCGCCTTAAGCACTAAAAGTTCTCTCTAAATTTTCTCGGAACTTAATTTAACCAAACTTTTCAGGGTTCAATTTAGCACTAATTTATCTCAAAATATGTCAATTTATCTCAAATTCTCATTTTTTTAAACTAAAAATTCGATTTTTGATCACGTTTCTTGTTTCTCCTGTAAAAGAAGAAATTTTGTATTGTTATTATTTTTTTAAATGATATAATTTCCACCCTAATTAACTGTTTAATTATTCATCTGAGGAATAAACGCTTATCAAGAGACTTATTATAGAGATTGACGAACTAAATTTCGTTTATTTGAGACAAAATATTAAAATGATCAGTTGTTACGAAACAGGTCTTCAAACCAGACAGCAGTTCTTGCCACATGAGAATGAGGAAACAAAACATTCACTAATCTAAATTATAAAAAAGCTCTCAAGAATTTTCATCAGCTGGTAGTTGTCAGGATAGGTGACGAAAGGGGAAAATGACAAAATATGAAACGTTTGTTTAACTAAAAATAGTCGAAACTTTATATCAACTTTCGATATGCTCTTCCTTTATTATCTACAGAATTTAATGATTTTTAAACTGCTTTTGGAAAATAATTAAATGAAGCATATTAATTTTTAAAAATCTGAATGAAATTGTGGCAAAAATCAGGTCTCTGAAAAAAATTGGTTTTTTATGATTTTAAGAATCAAAATAGTATACTGGTGACATATCAAGTAAAAAACATTTTTTTCGATGAAAAATCTTATAACTGACAAAAAATATTTATTTTAACCATTTTTTTTGCAATTGAATTTTATCTTACTTTTTTTCATATAGAAAGGATTATCTACACTGATTCCAATTTCGAGATTAGTTTTTTTTATGGTTGAAGTCCTTAAAACAATTTTTTGTAGAGAAATAAAAGAAAACGAATAACTATATTTCAAGATTATTTAATTATTTTCTAACTTGAAAATATTTTAATGAAATTTCAAAGAATTTATTCACAAGAATTGAGCGATTTCAAAGATTTGAAGATATTTTTAAATATTTCAAGGTATTTCAAAAAAAAAAATTAATTTTTCAATATTTTGAAAAAATTTGAAACATTTTAGAGAAGTTTAAAGACTTTAGGATATTTTAAAATATTCCAAGGAATTTCAATAGATCTCTAAAAATTTAAAATCATAAATTAATCAATTAATTAATTAATCAAGCATGCTTTGGAAATTCAATCATTTCGACTAACAAAATAGTCGTTTTCATAGATGAATCAGTCAGTATTGCTAACTAAATCAGGTAATCAAAGTGACTGATTTTTGTGCTATAATGAAATAGTAAAATTATTTATAAATTAAAATTCCTAATTAAATTCCTAAATTTTAAGAAATAATTTATATTAACCGTTAATGACTTGCAGATACGTCATTAGTAATTAATTTGCTTAGATCATTCAAAATTACTGATTCGGTCAGTGGACGTTACTGATTAGATCAAATTGTTTTTATTGGTAAAAAATGAATATTCTTGGTTGAAAGTTGAACTATTTCGTTAAAAATTAATTTTGTAGGGTAATGATTCATTAAATTAGTTGAAAAGTCAGCTGTTTGTTTGAAAATTGATCTTTTAAAAAAAAATCAACTATTTATAGTTGAGGATAACTATTTCATCGATAATTCATATTTTTGGTTGAAAATTCAACTACTTTTTTGAAAATTAAACTACTTTTTTAAAAATACAGTGTTTTTTGTTAATAATTTATAAATTTAGTTACAAAATTATTTCGGTTCTTGATCATTTAAGTACTTTGTCGAAAATTCTTTTGTTTTTTGCAAATTGATTTTTTTAACTGGAAATTTATCTATTCCATTTTTGGTTGAAAATTGATCTTTTCCAGTTTTAAATTTAACAATGTATTTGTTTGCAACTTCATGTATTTTGTTAAAAGTTTGTCTTTATTGGTAGAAAATTAATTTTTCGCTGAAAATTCATCTTTTTGGTTGAAAATTCATTATTTTACTTAAAAATTCATGTCTTTGATTTAAAATTAAATTTTTTTTAATTTACTTTGGCTTTTTATGGTTGAACATTAATTTTGCCAATTGAAAATTTAATTTAATTCTATTAAAATAAATTTAATTTAATTAGGATTAAAATTTAGTGTGGTTGAAAATTTATTTTTTTTACGTTGGAAATTCGTCTTTTTTAGTAGAAAATTAATCCTTTCGAAGGAAAATACATTTTTTTAATTCAACTAGGGCAGCGTGAAATTTGAACTGCTTTGATCAAAAATCATTAGTTTTCTTAATTATTCATCATTTAAGTTGGAAATTCATCTATTTAGTTGAAAATAAATATTTTTAGTTTAAAATTCAACTCTTTGGTTGAAAATTCATCCTTTTTGGTAGAAAATTAATCTTCTTGGCGGAAAATGCATTTTTTATATTCAACTACTTGGTTGAAAATTAAACTGCCTTATTAAAAATTCATCCGTTAGGTTAAAAATTTAACTATATTGTTGAAAATTTTTTTTTCAAATCAATCTTTTTTTAATTTAAAATTGGTGATCACTTTTTGGTTGAAAATTAATCTTCTTGGTTGAAAATTCATCTTCTTTGGTTGAAAATTCGCACATACTCGGTTGAAAGCTGAACTGCTTTGTTAATTTTTTTTTTTATTGAATATTTAACTATTCCATTTTTGGTTGAAAATTGACCTTTTTTAGAAGAAAATTCAACATATTGGATGATTTAAAAATACTGATTTTATCAGTGAGTAGAATCGACGGATTCAAACAGTTACTTTTGACTGATTTGTCAGTCGTCGAATCCCCATTATTTGAATCAGACAAAATTGACTTAAAATCAGTCACTTTTGACTGATTCTAATTTAGAGTGTATTAAAAAAATGTATGCACAATAATTGAGGGATTTCAAAAGATTTCAAATATTTGAAGAGATTTTTAAGTATTTAAAGGTATTTACAAATATCCTGAAGACTTGAAGGCATTTGAAAAAATATTCATAAAAACCAAAATTTTCACATTTTTCGATAATACTACCACCCAAAAAATCATCTTAAAAATTTTTAATTTATTAGGTTTTGCACTATTTACTAAATACACCAAAAGATTATTTGGTGATTATACTTTTCTGTATATTTCACGACAGATTAAACAGGAAGCAAAAAAATCAAAAACCTTTTGTAAAGGGTCTCGATCTTCTAAAATATTGTTGTTAAAAATAGAAAATCAAATGAAATCAAAGATTTAAAGTTTTTTTTTTAAATATTTCAAGGTATTTACAAATATTTTAAAGAATTTAAAAGATTTGAGGGGAAATAATTCAACTCAGATTCGCGCTGAAATATAAAACGGCGTGTCAAAGGAAAATTTGGTGACAGCGGTGGGATCAAAAACATTCTTCAACGTTTTTTAAGTTTATTAATATTTTTATTTTATTATTATTTTTTACATGGGGAGGGGAGGGGTAAAAGTTGGCAAAATATGTGTTGCATAATTTACAGATGGCCCCTTACCGTTTACAGTTTTACACTACTAGCTTCGTACCGCGCCAGTACTTGTCTAGTACCACGCCAGTTGTTGGCCAGTAGTAGGCCAGTACTGGGATGCTACTAGAATTTCCAGCTGGATTCAGACCAGTGAAAGAAAAAAAAAATTGCTAAGAATTTTTCCGTGGAATTTTCACCGTCGGGAGATAGTTAGCGCTTCTGCGAAGAGCGCTGAGCGCTCAGTGGAGCGACGCTCGCCGTATTAGTTAAGCAAAGTTTGCGCCTTGAACTTAACTCGCCGCCCTTCGACTTGTAGACGCTGAGGGAGGAGCCACGACCATTTTTGCGAAAACCGGAACAAAAAAGAGCGGACGTCACCACCAAATTTGGAAACTCGTATCCCACCTGCTGCCATTTACGGGCCGCGCTCAACAGCCGCGCCAATGGCCGTCTTTTCTTGAGACTCTTCGGAGACCTCGAGAAATGTCAAAGCCGTGCGAGTTGCGACCTCGTCGAGAATTACCGACTAAAGCCACCAAAAAATCACCTCAGGTGAAAGTTCCGTCCTTCGGTCAAAAAAGATTTATGCCAATTGGATGAATTTCAAATTTTCACGATTACAGGGACCAAAATTCAAGTTGACAAGTCCAGGCCTAATAATTTAATAAATTAAAAAAATGGTGAATAATTTTGTGGGTTATTTCAAAAATTGTAAAAAACTTTGTTTTTATGGATATTTTTTTAAATTATTTAAAATATTTGGAAATACCTTATTGAATATACTTACAAATCTCTCCAAATAATGCGAATTCGACTACTGAAAAATCAGTCAAAAGTTACTTTTTAAATCAGTCAATTTTATATTCTGATGAAGTCAGTCATTTTTAATTATCCAATCTGTTAAATTTTCATCTAAAAAATGTCAATTTTCAACCAAAAATAGAATATTTAAATATTCAAAAAAAAAATTAAGTTTCAGAAGAAAACATTAATTTTCAACAAAATACTTAAATTTTCTACAAAAGAGATGAATTTTCAACTCAAATGATGAATCGTTAACAGAGAAAAATGAATTTTCAAACGAAAAGAGTTGAATTTTAAAGTTAAAAAAGAATTTATTAAAAAAAGAATAAATTTTTAACAACGCAGTTCAACTTTCAACCAAGTATAGTTGAATTTGAAAAAAAAATCATTTCCCGCGAAGATGATTAATTTTCTTTCAAAAAAGATGAATTTTCAAGAAATGACTTGAATTTTCAACCGAAAAAGATTAATTTTCTACTAAAAAAGACAAATTTTCGACGTAAAAAACATCAATCTTCTACAAAATAGTTGAATTTGTAACTTGAAAATATTAATATTCAACCAAAAATGGAATAGTTACATTTTTAAATTAACAAAATTAATGTTCAACCATGAATTTTTTAAATTTCATTTTCAATCAAAGACATGAATTTTCACGTGAAATTATGAATCTTCAACCAAAAAGATAAATTTATTTTCCACCAATAAAGTCGAACTTTTAACAAAATACATGAAGTTCCCACCACATAGTTAAATTTTCAACTGAAAAAGATAAGTTTGCAGTCAAAAATGGAATAGATAAATTTTCAGTTGAAAAAATTAATTTTCAACTAAGAAAAATTAAAATAAGAATTATATCGATGAAAGAGTGGAATTTTTATCTAAAAAAGATTAATATGCAAGAAAAAATATCAGGTCTGAAACAAAAATGGAATACTTATATTTTCAGTTGAAAAAATTAATTTTCAACCGAAAAGATGAATTTTCTATAGAATAGAAATATAGAATAAATATAGTAAAAGTTTGTTTTTAACCACTCATTTGAATTTTCAACTAAAATTATAAATCTTGAACCAAAAAAAAAAGCTTTCAAAAAAGTAGTTGAACTTTCAACTAATCAGTTGATTTTTTAACAAAACAGGTAAATTTTCAGTTAAAAAACAAAATTTAACAACAAAAAAACAAACGAATTTTCAACTAAAACTATGAATCTTCAACCAAAAAATTTAACTTTTCAGAAAGTAGTACAACTTTCAACCAATGAGTTGCATTTTCAAATATAAATTTCCAACGAAAAAGTTAATTTTCAACCGAAGCGTTGAATTTTCAACAAAATAATTAAATTTTCAGGTAAGAAGTCCATTTTTAACCAAAAGAAAACAAATCTTCAACTAAAATTATGAATCTTCAACCATAAATATTTACTTTTAAATAAGTAGCTTGTAAATTTAAATTTGTTTGAAACTTTATGTACTTTTGTTGAAAGTTTGCCTTTTTTGGTAGAAAATAATTTTTTTGGCTGGAAATTCATCTTTTTGGCTAAATTCAACTATTTTCATTTCAACCCATGTGGAAATCGGCCCAACTTAGCCCAACTTTTAATTGGGCGCCAATTGGGCCCCAACTGGTTAGCCCAGATAACAAAAAGTGAAATTAATTTACAGATTATTTTAATTATATGAGTAAGTGGATGCAATCCCACCCAAATCCTAAAACTTTTCCAATTATTCCGACTTTTTAATTATCAAAACTTATGTTAATAAAGCCGATCAGTGTTTGATTTCTTG